>NIPQ01090781.1:0-41195 GCA_002806875.1 Lepidotrigona ventralis hoosana
CCGCGGATCCTTTAAAAAAAAAAAAAAAAAACCTACCTCCCAGCTCGGCGATTCGCGACTAACGAACGCCAGACAGTCGGAACGCCACGCAGCCAAATGTGTTTCACTTTTTCCTACCGGTTCGGCTTGCCCAGTCGCCGATACTATTCCACCGATGCTGTCGCGAATTCGTCGTGGTCGCGCCAAGATCGAACGTCTTCGAACGTTCGAACGTTCGCGATACTCTGTTTGTTAATTACACCATCGGCCATTGTTTTGTTCCGTTTTAATTCGGACGTCTATAAAATAGACATTCAGAGATGTATATTATAGTGCAATATCAAATTCGTTCTCATTTGTTGTATTAATTATTCGTTTGGTATCGTAATAACTACAGTAAGTATTCTATAACGAATTTTTCTCATTTGATCTAT
Organism: Lepidotrigona ventralis hoosana; assembly: GCA_002806875.1. Classification (NCBI taxonomy): domain Eukaryota; kingdom Metazoa; phylum Arthropoda; class Insecta; order Hymenoptera; family Apidae; genus Lepidotrigona; species Lepidotrigona ventralis. The sequence continues at coordinate 414 of NIPQ01090781.1, forward strand.
CCTTCTTATTACGAAGAGTGTGTCTATCGTAGAATGTTATAACGAACAAGGTTCTGGCATGAATTAATTTATTGTTCGATATCCCTGCACCATGATGACCTTGTTGCCCGCAAGACGCCACAACTACGGAAATATTTTCGCAAAGTTTAATCATCCTTGTCTATGACTGAGAATAGCGAGAAAATTAAATAAAATGAAAAATTCCAAAATTAAATGATTTCAAACCCTAAACCTCCAATGTTCAATGATACCAGTTAAGAGTTAATTCTCAAATACAATCATTGTGTTACAAATAATTTTACTCTATTATATTTTATTAGGGGTCGTTTTTTTTTAACAAACATTGCCGTAATAATTTAAAAAAAAAAACAATTTTGTGCTACATCACTTATGGGTACACCTATTACTTATACTTTGTATTTTATTATATATCCTTCGCGACGAAATCAAATTTAATAAAAAGTTGAAAGTAATTTCTACGTTTGGTCCATTGTTCAATGATATCGATTAATAACGAAACTCACCGTACAGTAAAACACAGTCGTCACTGTCTAACAAACTTATACTCTTCTCTACGCTTCTCTATGGACAATAGAGCTGTTTCAATTCGCCAATGAAATCCATCCCCGGTGGTGTCAGAGACACACAAGTGCCCTTCGTTAGATCCCCCGTTGCAATCCTCCTCTCCAAAATACCGTAACTATACGACTATAAAACGATACCGCTCCGCAACCGCGAGAGAAAGCATATTGCCGTTATTGTTGAATTAAGCCGGCGACTCGCGAAAGAGGGTGCTCGTTTGAGGGACCCCGTTAGCCACTCGAACTCTAGCCATGGTCAAACTTCATGACTTTCTCTCTCTCTCTCTCTCTCTTTTTTTTTGCTTTGGCATTCCGCGGATTATCGAGAAAATTTCAACCGTGTCTAGAGAGGTTCCGCGGCGTTCGCGATTGTCGAGAAAAAGGGAAGGAAATATCGAGAGGAGGGCGAACCGGTTGGCTCCGACACTTTCATCCCTTCGTGATCGCTGCCACGGCGAATTCCAGCTATTCCGCTAACTCCCTGAGGTTTCGCTACAGCGGGGTGTCTCGCGATTTATGCAAAATGGTGCGCAGCTTCCCGAGGGAGCTTGCCAGCAACGTCGTTCGACCCTCTTCCACGCTCTAACGCTATAACGCGTGCGAGGTTCGTGCCGCGGTAGGCCCCTCGGTACCTACCCCCCCCTCTCTCTCTTTCTCTCTCTCGATCCCCTCACCCGATTTCTTTCTCCGCGTTGGCGAAAGCTCGAGAGAAAGCTCGGATCGGCCCTGCAAGGGTCCCCGTATCTTCCGATCCTATCCACGTACAGTGTGTCGCGTAGTAACTGTTCTGGCAATACGTTGGGTCGAAGCTGAGTTTCAAACTATTTTCAAAAGAAGTAAAAATATTGAAAGCGTGTGACAAGTATAGTAGCCGAAGTTTTTCATTTCAAAGTTTAAGAATTTAACGAGTATACTTGCGGCTAATTTTTTTTTTTAAATTTGGAAGCTGGCTTGACTTTTCAGCTCGGAAATTCAATAAATACAACTTGGTTCATTTCGAGCTCGATATGAATGAATAATGAAGAGGGGGTTGTTCCATGTGCGAGAACATGCGTGGGATAAATTCCTTTCGCGTAACGTCTCGTTTCCCATGAAATCGTATCTGGAATCTCATCAAGCGCATCTGCACTAAGCCAATTCTAATTATTCCGGTATATTAATACAATTCTTCTACGTGCAACGAAATAAATTCAAGTATATTCAATAAGCTCCATGTTCTCGGAAAGCAAACACTTAAATAGAGAGAATATCACTCTTCCTTCTTTCGGCTTATTTTCACAAACCACCTAAAGTATACTTACATAACATTTTATACATCTATCAACAATCTGAACCAATACTCCCAGATAGAACGCAATCTCCTCCTGTTCCGACTATTCTTAGCCTAAGACTGGCTAGATCTTCTTCGAATCAAATATACGTACGTACGACGACCACGCGTTTCAAAGTCGATCGTCGTCAATGGGGGGGGAGAGCAATTGAAGAAACTCGAAGGGACGGGCGATTCGAAATTCACGCAACGTTCGCGCGGCAATGGAAGATCTCGCAGGCGTTTGAAGGGTGTCGGAATAAATAGGCACTTACGAGCCGGATGATCGAGGGACCGTGGATCATTTAATTTAATTACTTGCCGGGGGTTAATAGCAGAGATAAAGGTGGCCACGCTCGTGCTGGATATTATAGAGAGCGTGGCCGAGAGACGCGTTCCACTCTCGCCCCCTTCCCAAATATAAATCGTACTCGTGCACGCGTGCCACTCGCGACAAATACGAGAAGAGAATCCCTCGCCCGAAAGACTATCGTTCTGCTCGATTTCGAACACGGTCTCTCCTCGATTCATTCGATCACTTGTCATTTGTAACAACGGTAAGTATCGCGACGATGATTATAAGTACACGAGTGTTTTGTACGGTTTCAGGATTCAGTGTTACAAATTTTTTAACCTTTTCTCGTTGCTGCAATATCTATGCTTCCTCGCGGAAATTGTTGATTTCTACTTCAAGTTAAACACAAGGAATAATTGTGGATAAAATAGAAGAATTAATTCAGTACATAAATTGATCTTCTACAGCTATTCTGTGCTTCGTATTTTAATTGGAAATAATTTCGTCAGCATTATGCAAAGTAAAAATAAAAGTATACATCAATATCGGAAAATAAATAGAAAAATAGTGAATGAATAATTTGTTTCATTCTTTCACTTTTCATCCCCCTTTGCATTCCTATTAGTATATATATTCTCTCATTTCTGTGCAGATTTCCAATTTTTTACCACAACAATGGCAAATTTACCAATCGTGTCGCTATTCAAACCAATAGAAACCAAACAATACAATGCACCGCATTGCCAGGCAAGAACGCGTTGAGAAAGTAGGCGTAGTGCGAGCCGCGTGCGTCGAGCAGCGGCATCAGGGTGAATTTAATTTCATAAACCGCAACTGTTGCCACTATCCGGGTTCGAAAGAGGGAGCGCGCGACTAACTGTTACGAGCTCGACCTTCTGCTCTTAATCGAGCACTCTCTTCTTCTTTCCCTTCCCTCTGCTTCGAGATTTCTCCAGCGCGACATTTCTCGTCACTCGTCTCTTTTTTCTTTCACAGAGTCGTAACAAAAGATCCAACACATCCGCGAACGTCGACGTGAGACGTGACAACGGCGAGTGAAGAAATGAAGGAATGACCGGAAGAAATTGCGAGAGTAGATCTCGGACACGTGGCGCACGCGGACTTTCGTCGTCCCTCTCATTGGCTCTTTCTCGGTGCACGTTCGGTAATTTCGATGGGCGGCCATATTAACGATATTCCGATGATACGTTGGCTCGTCGAGACATCGTCGGAGACAGAGGGCGGTGCGGGACGCGCGAAGGGTAGGAGGAGGGGTGGTGGTTCGAGCCGCGGATGTCTCCGGCATTGTATGCAGATGAAGAAGGCAGGGCGACAATGACTCGGGATGTCGGGGCCGAGGACCCGTTCGTTTTCAAACCGAAAAGAAACTCATCCGGCAGGAAAGGTGGCCCTCCTTTGGCTCGTGCTTGCCACCACCTTCGGCGCCCTTCCTCGCCTCTGTTCCTCCTCACCAAACCAGACACGCTTTTATGCACTACGTATCCATACATTAACATGTCATCATCGCGAGGAAACCGAGCCGATCGAGTCATAGCCTTCCTTCCTTCCTTCCTTCTTTTTTTCTTGTTCTTTTTCTTTTACTTCGCGCGAATACACGACCAGCGACGCCCCCTGCGACGGAACACAACCCCTTTCGAATGTGCACTAAAACTTCAATAGATCTATGAATAGTGTTTCTCCTTCCCTTTAAAATAAGTTTTGCAAAATTGAAACACCTCGACGTACATAGGTTAGTACTTTATATATATGAGAAGATCGAGCTGTATATCGATCAATATAGAGGCAATCCTGAAATCTTTAGCTACAAAAATATTATCATTTCTCTCTCTAAGAAATACGAATTAAATGAAATTCAACACAAGCAGAAAATGATATTTATTTTTGATGATTTTATTTTAACGTTTGTGTAAACTTGACGAAATTAATAAAAAAAAAAATGATGAAAGAATAAATCGATAATTCTGACGATAGTCGTTTAGAAAACGCGTGACGTCTCCCGGACTTTATTACATGTCAGGGGATTAACAAAGCTTCTTTCACAATTCCAAAAAACAACAAAGATATTCAAAGCGGTGATTGTTGATCCTGTACGTATGTATTGTGTATATCGTTTAATACTCTCGTATCATACGTAACCTTCAACCTCTGAGCCAAGATTTCGCGTAGGCATGTCGACATTCGTTTCCTGATTCTTCCCCAAAAATTCGGACGGAAACTCGACTCGGAGGATATCGGGAAAGTCGCAGAAGAGAAACCATCGGGAAAGCATCGGACGAGAGAGAAGTTGGATATCGGCGCGCAAGGGGAATTCGAAGCAACGGGGAAAGCCGGTCGATATGACTCGGGCAGAGGGTTGTCTGGCAGATACACGTAGACGAAGCGCGTACGCGAAGGTAGCGGACGCGGACCGGGGACGACGACGACGACGACGACTACGACGGCGACAACGACTACGACGACGACGGCGACAAAGACGACGACCACGACGACGACGGCGAGCGAAAAGGTAGAGTGAGACTCGGGACAGGGGCGCGTCGGTGTTAGTGTAGGAAGAGCTGGATTGGTAAACCGGTCACGTAGTGCTCGGCGATGAATGGACCCGGCGAGTCGAGGCCAGAGCCGGGAATTGGCTACTGGGCATACCTCGACCACCTACCCCACTGCGTCAGCTTTAGCCACCCCACGGCAACGTAAAATTACAAAGAGAGAGGTGCTCAAACCCGGGCGCTCCTCGCGCGTTTGGCGTCCATCGTCACGCGAAATTGCCTCGTGTCGCTGCTTTTAACCGTTTCATCGTCTTGGAATTCACCGAGTTTGTTGTACTTTTCATCCCTCTCTCTTTCTCTCACTCTCTTTTGTGGAAACGTTTTTTTCGAGACTTGAGGTAACTTCAAGGTTTAAGTTTCGAATGTTAGAAAAAAGGAAGTTGAGAAAAAGTGAAGATTTCTTCCCTAGACACCATGCAACTTTTATACCGATTGTTCTTCGTCTATTTCAAAAGATGAAAATACACATCTTCGATGTTAAAATGGATGGTTTATATATAAAAAATTTAAATCTATGAAATTGGATTCTCCCGAGTCTTGAAACCGAAATGTTGAAAATCAATAAAAAATTTCTAGAACCCGACAGACTACGAATAACTACAAAATAATTCATAGAGCGTCATAAAGTTTCAATGGTATACGCTTTCTCAACGATTGTTAAATATGCTTTCTTCAATGATTCTCCTTCACACTTATTTTTTTTTTTATTTTTCGAATGAAACATCAAAATATAAGAAAAAAACTAATTTTAAATTAAATTTCAAACATGATTTTTTCAGTATGGTTCGAAAATTATTCACTTCAAATGTTAAAAAGATGTATGCAATAAAAGAACTACGAATTTATTTCAGTAGAAAGTGATTTTATCACTGATTCACGATAGAACTGTTCTAGATCAGTGATAAATTTCATTACAGATAAATAATAAACGAAACAATATCCAACTACGACACACAGTTGGAAAATGGACTTGTGCACCAGGTTCTTCAATAACTCACCAGAAAGAGGGTACATGTACGCACGCGCCGCTTTTGTTCAAAATGACGACCGACGAAAGGATAACACGGACGTCGCGCGCGTACATACGTGCAATCAGGATTCCATTTGCGAAATCCTCGAGGGTCTCTGCTCGTTGTCAGACGGCCGAAACGATCCTTGGACGAGACGCACCCCCTTATGCAATCCGAATCGAGCCTCTGATCTGCCATAAAGTCATTTCGTAACCCATCCCGAGGGTTAAGTACCCCCGAGTCCCAAGCCCCGAGTTAAGCGCGAACCCGGCCCGAGCCACCAAGTTTCGCGACACGATCGTTCCTCGTCGCATCGTTTCTTCGCTCGTTTCGATTTTGACTTCGATCTAAAACGATCGAAGCGACGAATCGCACACGAATTTACTAGGGAAGCTACTGGGAAAGCTGTGTTCGCGCGCAATTAAAAAAAGACAAAAAAAATTCAAGTTATATTTAAAAGGGTGGAGGATCTCTACAGGGTTGTTCAGAAGAATCCTTCTCGCTAAAAATTAATTTTAAATTAATTCTGTTGAGGTAGAGACAAATGTTGCCATTTCTGCAACGACTAAAATTAAAATTTTTCAAAATCACTCGTGCCTCATTCTGAATAATATGTTATTCTCTTTGTAAGTAAATATTTTCCAAGTATACCAATCTTTTACACATCTGACTTTGTTCGAGGAAGTGAGAACTCCGTCATTTTCTAATCTTTGCGTTTTAAAAAAAAATTTAAAAAAAAAAAAAAATGTAAGGCTAAAAGTTTTTTCGAAAACGAAGTCTCAACACACACAAAAAAAAAAAGAAAAGAAAAACTACTCCTTCTTTTCGACTTATTTCTCCACGTAAATTAAACTCGTTTCGATTCCGAAGGTCAGACTAGCTCTCTCGGGCGACGACTCGGCGTGGCTCGATAAATTTGCCGGGGCAAAAATTCCACGAGAGCGAAAGACCGAAGAGGAACGAGGCGAACAGAAGCAAGGGAAAGAAGGCTGACACTTGCGCCCGGGATTAAAAAATAAAAGCTCGTTATAAATCAAACGGCTTGTCAACACCAACAGCGACGACTGTGGCGGAGAAGTGTATCGCGCGCGCGTTTCGTTCGCGACCAGGCGAAAACCCTTTCGTTAATTGCATATCGCAGATGCCGACTCTGCCCGTTGCTGCCCGCTCTTTTATGAGCCATTCTTTCCCTTGATTCGCCGACGAACGACCCTAGAAAAAAGGCGAGCTTCTTCCTCCGAAAGCTGCGAAAACGTGCCCTCTCTTTTACACACCATACACTCTCTCTTTCTCTCTCTCTCTCTCTCTCGGTCACGTCGATTACGACGTCGTCATCCTCGTCATCTCGCAGATTCACAGACTCCACAGTCCACAGGCACTCGTACACTCGCAACCTAGGTAGAGACAAACGAACATAAAATAGACAGTTTACATAAAATAATGTATTTATTGTAATACCCCACTTCGCTACAGCGATTAACATTGATTTTAACACAACTTATACCGTAAATTCTATTGTAATTATGCAATTTTCCACACTGACACGATGTCTGGCTGCGACAGGGCTCTGGAACGATCGCTTGCAGCAGGACGATACGAGACAAATCTGTAAGCTGCAACATCACAAGCAAAACCCACTTAATGTCATACGTTCGCCAACAAATTGTCCAAAATCCGGATTTGGACGTACCGATACGACCGGGCCGGGATATGCAATGTAGCAATGTAGTTTAACAAGGTTAACACCTTCCCCACGCGTCTATCATTGCCTTTGAAAATGCACCTGTCCTTTCGACCGTAACGACTTTTCGCTTATTTATTCTCGTTTTAGTTATTCTTTTCGTCGATTTAAGTACTCGAGAATTAGGTCTATTACAAGTTTACATATGAGATAAAATACGAGACTCAAAATTTATAACTCACGAAAGTAAGAACACTCTCGTTAAAGTTTCACACAAGTTTCAGGGAGTCAGATTTAGGAGACCCACTGCTTTCAAAATAAAAATGAAAAAAAATGAGTATAGTCGGCGATAATATATCGTTGCTCCGATGGTCTAAGAGCGCTAAAAGGGTTAAATAATTAAATAATTAACTGAGTAATCAAAGTAAAATCGAACAGAGTATTAATCTATCTCTCCCGTCTAGGCTTAAGTTTACTTTAATTATTGAATTAAATTATATTAAACTCCAACTATTTGAATTATTAAATAAAATAACTTTATTGTTAAATTAAATATCAGTTCTCTGTTAAGTAGTCTTAACTCGCGAGTTCTTTTATCGCGTCGTCGACCACGCGGCGAATGAAATTCCGCGCAGAATCGACCAGCTACGAGTTTGAGATCGCCTTCCGGGGGTCCTGGAACGGTGCCCGGGTATCTTTAAGCAGAGATCTCTTCTTCTCGGCGAAAGCCAGGCGAGGAGCAAAAGGGACGAGGAGGAGAGGCCAAGGAAACGTTATTAATTGGCTACACGATAAAACAGTGTTAGTCCCCATTCGCTGTCCTTCGCCGGACCCCCCCTGGCTACTTCTTAAGATATGGAGCCACGCGACTGCGAGGCAAGGATACGCACACGCGTGTCCACGTACCCGCGCCTCCGCGCCGCGTACATGCGTATAAGTATCTCTGTGTCGAGTGTAAGTATCCCGCGCGCGAGAAGAGGAAAGAGGATGAGGAACGATCGGCCGATTTCGATATCCGTGTAACGCGTATCTCGCGGTCGAATTGAAATTTTCTGAATCGAACTATTTATTCCTCGTGTCCTCGTAATTAGTCTCTGAGGCTGCAATGAGTAAAGAACTTCGACGAAGAACATAAATGTATTTATAGTTCAAACTCCTCCAACGAAATCGTAATTTTTCGTGTTACCGTGAATACTTACGGAAACTCCTCACTTTTAGTAATTTTACTAGTATTTGGTTTAATTTTCGAAATTTTTTTTAATCACTACGACGATGTGTACATTAAAATTTTTTATTTAACCGAAATTGTGCGTCAATAAGTATTCACGATATATACGAAACGTCTTTACTTTACGACCTACGTTTTTCAGAAAAAAAAAAAAAATTGTTCCATCGTCACCGTCACTTGAAGTTTTTCAATGTCATGAATTCGAACATCTCGATCAAAATACAAGTCAAATTTCGAAAATCGGTCTTGAATCTGGAAGAGTTATCGATAAAAAAGAAAAAACGTAAGACGGGTGTTATACATCTACATCAAGATTTTCAAGATGTTCAAAACTTTCGAGAGACTCGAGACTAACGAAGACGTTCAAGAGCTTTGAGACATCGAGGTGCTTCATAACCCCGTCACTGACAATGAGACTCTCATCCACTCGATGCAACATGATCGATCTTGAATTAAGAGAAATAAACGACTCGTGCGCGACGAAAGTCTCGAATCTCTGCGATTCCGCCGCTGTGCTTTCCGTGACCGGCGCGAAATTTCTTCGACGCGCGGGAGAATATTTTAATTTATAGGTCACTAATTAAGTGGTAAAGCGGAGTGGCGCGCGAGGTAATTAAATTTGGCGCAGCGTGGCCGTGAGAGGCGGAAAGAAACGCGAAAATACGAAAGTGATTCCACCCCCTATCTACTTTTCTCTCTCTCTCTCTCTCATATACGCACACACTCTCTCTTGCTCTCTTCCCTTCTTTCGCTTTCCGTCCGCGTGGTTAGCACGCGTTCGTTTTTTGCTCGTTTCTTGCTTGCAACGCAAATGCCTCGGACTCGCTTCCTCCTCTCGGCTCTCTCTTCTCTCCGCCGATTCACCTCTCCGGGGTTCTCTCGCTCCTTCTCGATTTCTCTACTACCTGGAGAGGGATCGGGCGGGCTCCTTTGCGTCGCTCGTTACACAGACTTCGGTGTCGATGGGGTATATATATCGCGTGTGTTTCGCGTTTCATACCCCTATCTCCTTGTTTTACTCTCCTCTCTCTTTCCTCGATACGCGTCGCAGGTTTCTCCCCCTTTCCGTCCATCGGCTNGGTTTTGTGTTTTTTTTTTTTTTTTTTTTTTTTTTTTTTTTTTTTTTTTTTTTTTTTTTTTTTTTTTTTTTTACAATCGCTGTGCGTGCATGTCGACCGTTGTTGCCTTCGACGTCGTCGTCGTCGTTGTTGTTGCTGTCGTTGTTGTTGGCTGTTGCTGTTGTCCCTTTCCATGGACAAGAGAGCGAGCGTATGAGCGCCTATAGGCCATAAGGGCTAACAAGGCGATTACTCATGCCTCCCATAAGAAGAAGTTACAAGCGGGTTCGAAGGTTTATTGCGGCAAATGGCGAAATTTGTACCTTGCTAACGATCGACCGTCTTTTTTTGCTCCTCCGGATCCTGTGCCCCCACCCCACCCCGCCTTCCTTCACCACCGACCTGTCCTCTCTCGGCGTACCCACACCCCCGTGTGTCCATGGGTCCCGGACCCGACGACTATACACGGGGCCCCGGCTCTAGTCGACTCGATGGTAATAATTAACGAATCGCAACGAGTTGATCCACGATCTCGCGACTGCCGATTACCCTTCTCGCTCTTCGAATCGTAAATCCGCTCGCGGGCTCCGAGAACGCTTCTTTCTCAACCTTTCTTCGTTACGACAACCCCCTGTGTCTTCCTGTACAAGGACCTTTCGTTTCTCCCTCGAGTCGCAGAAATATTTCTATGCTTTTAATATAATATTTTTGAACCAATTGATGAATGGCCGGGTCCATTCCACCGAGAGTGGATAAGGCGAGGACGATTTGAAGCGTACGTAACATTCGAGATATTCGCAGAACATGTGTGAAATTAAAAAATATTATCATATTATCTATATAGGTGTGGAAAATTTAAAATGGAATTTAAACATGGACCGTGTAAAGAAAATTATATATATACGAGAATAAACTTTCTATTCGTCGTTCTTGCGAATTATGGACTGCTTTCTGTTACTTATCTTTCAAATTTTCCTTCGTACATTCGCCCTTTTCTGCAATTATCTTTACAAATTGCTTCTCTCGTGGATTCGAATGGACCCAGTATCTGTCGTCAATTACGGCCAATCGACATCCTCGTTGATGCAAATTTTGAAACTCTCACCGTAAGAAGACAGTTAAAAATTGACAATTAATTTCATTTCAAAATGACTCATTCTCTAAGAATCAATGGCTTTTCGCCCCGGTGAACAAAAAGAAGGAAGAAATGAAAAAAGAGAGAAAGAAGAAAAGGAAAGAATGACTCTTACCTCGAATCCGAGGAGAACGAGGGCGGTCCGAGGGGTCCGGTGGATCGCGCGTCGCAATCGGCGGACCGCTCGTTCTGGACGTCCCAAGTGCCGCGAGGAGCGTCGAAAATCGGATCCCGGGGGACGGCCGCGATGATGCTCGGTCCACAAGCCAGGGATCCACGCGGGACGATCGACCGTCGACGATCCACGAGGGCAGGAAACTGCAATTTGGTAAAGTGGTGCCTTAGAGAGGTCGAAGTCGCGCGGGCCCTTCTCGGCCCTTTCCTTCTCACTCTCTCTCACTCTCTCTCTCTCTCTTTCTCTCTCTCGACTGGCCCCACGGGCAGCCCAAGCTCTAATTAGATTTTAAGTGAGAAATTGAGCCTGCCGGCAATTTTAAGGAAGCCGAACGCGCCGCCTTGATTAATATCATTATGCATGTTCGCTCGTTACACAGTCTCGTGGTCCCGGTAGGAATTCGCGGATCCTCAGAGAACCGGCCGCAAAAATTTCCAGCCAGGGGACCGACCAACCAACCAACCAACCGCCGCCGCCACTGCTCGTCGTGTCTCCTCGATGACGCGATACGGATTAACGATCCAGTTGCGCGCATTTTTTTCCATTAATTTATTCGCCAGCCGAGAGGAGCTCATCTCAGGGTCGCGCGCGGCCGCGTGATTGTATTTTTCTCGAGATACACGGGCCGATAATCAGACACAGCGGTGTTTAATGCCGCGCTAACGACGTTTCTTGCCGTGACTAATGACTTCGATCGCGCTATCGAACGCGCGCTCCTTCCGCGCGGAATTACGGAAAAAGTATTGCGACTGACGTGTATAATTCCAGTGCTCGCGTTACTAGATCTCTGGTTTTCCTCTCCACGCTGCACAACACCACCTTGACTTGGTCAACCGTTTTGGTCACAGTTTCTCCTCCCACCAAATGCCAGCCAGCTAGCGCGCAATTAACGTAATCCGATCGATTACACGTTAGGTCTCGCGTGGTTAGATAATAGCCACGATCGGAATTATTAGGACATTAGCGACGCTAAGTGGTCGACCCGATAATGAACGCTCGCCTCCATTAATTTGCATTCGCGTTGCGCGGGAAAGACGTTCCGCTGCGAGCGTGTGCGCGTGTGTTAATGTATCATATATACGAACCGATTCATTTTACATATTCATTATACCGGAACTTTCGATAATTGCATCGGAAAAAAAAAAGGGAAAAAAGAGGGAAAAAAATGTCGAGAGCATTATGCAAACAATATGAAGCGTTATGCAAACAGAAATGTAAATAAACGTTGATCTCTTTCAAGTTCGTTAACGATTGACTCGGGGCAATTTTATTTTATTACCGATATTAATTGGTCGGTTATTATATATCTTTGGCCGTGCCAAATCGGTGGAACTCGCGCATTCGAATGAATTAACCTTTGGACAATGACGAAGGGCTTGCTCGTCTAATCTAATCCTCTACTTTTAAATTTATTCTAATAGTAGGTGTAGTGGTATTTAATAGATTCCATGCTTAATCGATATTTTTAACTATCCGCCACTCTGACACGATTGTCGCCATATATTATTATTCAGAGATGAGCAAGCACTGATGAAAAATCAGCATTTTAATATATTAGAACGGCGCTGTATACGCCAATATAGCTACTGACATAATATTAATATAAATTATAATTTAAATTACCGCGCTATTTATTCTAATTTAAATAAGAATAATTATGCTCTGCGCGCTCACGGTTTTCGGTAACATTGACTTGATGTAATGACTTTACCAGATTCAAGTCTACATGGAACAGAAGAGAAATGAACGTTCGTTATCTTTGAAGAAACAGCATTTCTCTTTTTTGCTCCAATTATCATATTAANCTGACATAATATTAATATAAATTATAATTTAAATTACCGCGCTATTTATTCTAATTTAAATAAGAATAATTATGCTCTGCGCGCTCACGGTTTTCGGTAACATTGACTTGATGTAATGACTTTACCAGGTTCAAGTCTACATGGAACAGAAGAGAAATGAACGTTCGTTATCTTTGAAGAAACAGCATTTCTCTTTTTTGCTCCAATTATCATATGCCAGATTAGTTTAAAAGCTAAACGTGCAACAAAGGAAACGTCCAATATGAAAATTTACTTTGAAGCACGTGAAAGAAGAATATACAATCATCATCCGTGTTTCTCTTCAAATTCTGTATATCGTCGTCATTATTAGACTGCGAATATTTTCACGCAATTTTATATTTCCATAAAGGTAATTAAAATTATCGTAGAATCTAGGCAGGAAATTATTATAAGTATCATAAGGAACATTATTATTTTATTTTTTGTGTGTTTTATCATTTTATATATTTTTGCCCGCGTTACGTGCATCGTGTGCGCATTTCCATCTCCAAGTTCATACATAAAAATCCGCAGTCCAATTATTATGCAATACATTATTTGCAACCGCGGGAAATTACCCAAAGTGTTCGTACGCGTATAAAATCGTCCAAAGGCTCGATAAAGCATAAGGGAACCCGAAACCTATATTTCACAGTGTTGGTTCAACGATGCAGGGTTTCTGCCGAGAGCGTAAACGGAGAACCGCGTCCTCCAGTTCTTCCCAAGTTGGAAAATCAGCTCTCCGCAATTCGCTCGAGTCTCTCGCTGGTATTTCCGTTACCAGCCACGGGAGCTATTAATCTTCGCGGCCGAGGAAAACGCGACGTTATTAATTTAAATCGCCGCGACGAAGAACCCGTCGTAAATAAAGCTCTCTCCACCACTAAGAGAGAAATGAAAAATCTTCTCTCCTAGAGCCCAGAGCGACTGAAGCACGCGGCCTCGCCGATTCTCCGCTCTTACGAGGCAAAGTATCGTTTGATAGGTCGATGTTAGGCTCACCATCAATAGCATACGTTGCGCGTAAAGCCGTTTCAACCTTCTATCGTCCAATTCTAGATGGCTATGGTAATTTTAGATTCAGAGTATTTAAATCTGTTTGGTACTTTAACATTTCTCTCTCGTGATTGAAATTGTAAAATCTTGACAGCGAATTCTTCGTTCAATTTTGTGCTAAACTGTGTCTTCTTAAAAAGGAGTGAAATATATAAAAATGAAAAATCACTTAAAATAAATTGTCGTAATCTTCCATCTCAAGCGACGTCAATTAAGAATTAACCCTGGCTACGTTTTCTTTTCATTACACATTCTTCACAATTCTCAAATTCGAACGAAACGGAAAATTCCAAGATTGTATAAACGTATCGCACATTTCACGAGCAGAAACTAAGTCTAATAAACCAGAATTTTTTTCCGCGAACTTCAGTGGAATTTGACCTTGCAATCAAACACGAGCGGATTCATCAACCCTGCCCAGCAAACGCAACCCTTCAACGTATATATACGAGATGCCGTTGGAGACAGAACAGAAAGTTGACAGGATGCAAAGCGACGGTTGGGACGCGACTTGCAAACGGTCACCCTGGACCGTTTCACGAGGACGAACTCGATTTAAAAACTGGATCTCGACGCGCGGACTGGACGGAGAGGAGTCAAACCGGCGCGCGATTCCCTTCCGCAGGGAAACATAATGGCCAGATTAGAAACTAGAACGCTTGAAAACGCAACGACACGAAACTAGTAAAACGAAGCGCGAGAAAGGGAGAAGCGGCGAGGAGGGAAGATGTATGTGTGTGTGTACACACACACGACGACACGGGAAGCAAAGCGGCGATAAAGCAGCACACGGCGAGCGAGCAGGCAGGGGGTCGTCCGGTCGCGAAATCTCGAATCGATAACAAGACAAATTACGCAGGTACTGCTATAATTAAAGTTGCCGTGGATGCGTCGGCAGACAGCGGACAGGCGATATCTTGGATCGCGCAGAATCCCACGAATCGAGAGTCTCAGACTCGCGTTCGCGTCTCGTCGTTGCGATTGCCTGGACAAGCGACCACCGTTCTCTCTCTTTCTCTCTCTATCTCTATCTCGTCGGGCTTCCTCGCGAAACGAATGAATAGTAAGCAAGGGATAGTAAGCGACGGTGGTATCGGTGTTGCGAGGCTGGTATCAAGTCATCAGCAGGAAGAGAGAGAGAGAGAGAGAGAGAACGTTCGCGTTCTCGTGCGATGATAAATGACACGTTGAAACGTGGTAGGTAGCACCGAGGCCGATACGGCGCGAAACTTCCTCCCCGCTGGGGTAACAGCCAGTCCCGGGGAAGAAACGTGCAAAGAAGAAACGGCGACGCGGCGAAGAGCGGGAATCGCGCGGTAGGAAAAAACACGAGCGAAAAACATCGAGAACTGGTCAAAGAGCGGCCACGATCTATCAGAGAGATCTCCTTTCTGCGTCACGCATGCATTAAAAAATTGAAGGCAAACGTCTGTGATGGCCGGTTCGCGAGAAGTAGGTTAAGACTTTTCATCACAGATGGATTTTCGTTAAAGATATGTATCGGACAGAACGCGTGTGAGCTTTCGTTTAGATGTAGTCTGTGACACTGCGAGGGAAGATTCGATATAATTTATACCGCCAAACCTGAGAATTTCAACTTCAACTTCCTCGCCGCTGGGGACGAACACAGCCAGCTCGAGGAAACTTGCGAAGCGATCGCGCGATAGAAGAAGAAACACACGCGCGAGCGAGAACTGGCCAAAGCGCTCCGCGGTCTTATGCTTGGCAGTAGCGAGCCGGATGACCAACGACAGCAGCAGCAGCAGCAGCAACAAGCAACAACAGTAACCATCCAGTCGCCAGTGAGAATCCTGCGAGCACTCTCGCGAGTCCCGAAGGCTAGAACTCCTAGGGAATTCAAGCAAAACCGGTCCAGTCGGATCCGGAGCACCCGCTGGTCAGTCCAGGCTGCCTACTATCCACTCTACTACCTGGTCTCTCCCTTCTTTCTCTCTCTCGCGAGAAAACACGTCTAGGCTTAACCTTCTCTCTCCTTCTCTCTATCTCTCTCTCTTTCCGTGTCCGATCTCTTCTCGAAAAAAATTCTCCGTCGCGAAACTGCGCAAATACGAAACTGCTGGTGGAAGAACGAGAGAACTGAAACGGGACGGGAGGTTTCGATGGAGAGGGACAACACTTGCGAGCGGACTAGCTCCCAGCTGAAATCGAAGACCTCGAGAAGCGCGGTGTTGCGTGTGCGCGACGTTCAAGTATCGAACGGCACGCGGTAACGTACATTGCAAAACACCCGACTACGCGTGCAGGAGGAAAAAAAAAAAGTCGAACGTCGCGGACGATGATGACGCGATTAGGATGGAACGTAGTCGTCGTCGTCGTCGTCGTCGTCGTAGCCGCCGTTGGTCGGTCACGCCTATGACGAATCACCTAAGGACACCTGCCTTGCGTCTCTCTCTTTCTTCGTTCACTCGAAGGCGAGAGAGGTTCGTCCGTTTTGCTGCGGAGAGACCGGTACGGACCGGCGGATGTCGACGTGACGACAAAGAGTACGCGGCCACCGAGTCTCGCGTTGACCCACCACGACCCTTCTTCTCCTCGCCATCGATCCGTCACCATTAAATTCCATCAGTGAAAAGCTGTCGAGAGCGTGCAGAGCAGGCTCGTTCGATCTGGAGCCAAGCGATTCGCGCCAGCTGACATGTTCCGCGGGGACAGGAAATAGATCTTTTCTGTTTTACACGGTACTAGATTATTCCAGAAAATTCCACCCCTTGTAAACTACTCCTTTGACTGGCTTTAATCGTAATTGCGTGGATTTTGCAGTGAAAAAGCCCACTTTATGGATTAAAAGATACGACCTTCCACTTGGTTTAAAAAGAAGAAGTTACTTTCAAGTAATAAATATGGCACTTTGCCGGCAGATCATTGCAAATTTAAATCTTGATCACTTTTTTTCTTGATGATTTATTAAAACCCAGCTCCTTCAATTGTACAAATTTACCCCTTTACTTTATTCTTTTTTATTTGTACTTTTTTCGTTGTCTTCCGATCAAATGCATATATTTACCATCTCTTACGCGAATTAAGTTGAAACGTTGTGATAAATCAAACTAAATCAATTTAAATTATCGTTTCTCGCGAATCTCGCCCGGCGTGACAATCGGCGATTATTTACAAAGTTTCGCGAAATCGTTTGGAAATCCTACACCCACGTGTGTCGTTTCCCTCAGCGTAAACGCCAGGGAAATCGTACACGCACGGTGGTTTTACGATAATCGCGAGGTTGCTGTAAAACTCCGGCGACTTCGAGAGCAGTATCGTTACGCGTATCGCTTTACAGCACCGACACGATCGAGAAGCAGCGGCGGTTATCGTCTCACCTTCACCGCGAAGAAGAAAAGGGGTGCGAGATCCCGGTCCCGATGACAATTCCGACATTTATCACGATGTCTTAATAACTCGGCCAACTTTACGTTTATCTCGCGCACGCGAATCGATTACCATCTGGTTATTTCATTCTCGTTCGCGGATAACGCGAATCCTCTGACCACGAAGTTACGAAGTATAATAGGGAGCTGAGAAGTTGGTAATCATGGGATGTTAAAGTGTACAGAATGTACACTTTAAAATATCTTTTTTTTTTCTTTTTTCAAATTCCGCTTGAAACTCAAGCTCGAGTAAACATTGCGAAATAGAGATGGCATTCGGTTTTGAACGTATGCACGTGACCCGCGAGAAGATATATATACACGTCTTCAACGTTACAACACGTTTTTTTCTTTCTTTTTTAGTATAGTTTTTGATACGTATTTTTCAGGGAATCGCCAACAATACGAATGATCTCAGTTATTGTCAACGAATAGTATAGAATAAATTCGCGGGGATCCACTCGTCCATCGTGCACGAAGAAATGGCACGTACCCGTGGCCGTTCGATACGAACGAGATTCGAAAAGGATCGTGCCCAGCGAACATGCTCGAAGGATTACGTATCCCTCGGAGCTCACCTTCGGCATACTCTGGCCCCGGCTTCTTCCTACTCTCGGGTCCGTGGGCTTCGTCACCGGCACAGACTCGGCCGAGGCTCGTGCGTGAAAGTTCACGTGCCGTCTCTAAACGCGCCAACGAAGCCTCCTCTCTCTCTCTCTCTTTCTCCTCGTCTCCTCGTTCCTTTCCACCGAGTCTCTCGACCGCGCCCTGCCTCCAACCTTTTTTCAACTTCGCCTCGGTCCCGAAGGGTTCTCGAATTCCTCGATTCTCGATCCTCCTCGAAACTCTCGCAGTGTTCAACGATCAAGGTCGCGCACATCTCCCGGATTTCGGATGGAAAGGACAGACGTCGACGCAAAGCGCGCGTGAGTCGATTGCGGAAGAAATCTGGCGAAACGAAGGGAAAGCAACAGAAGAGAAAAGAAAAAGATCGATTGGATTATCCGGCTAGCGTGCGCGCCGGTTTTCCAGTTTCGTCCGCCAGAGCCTGGTTACATTCCCCGAGATCTTAACGAGACGTAATTACACGGCGAAAGGTACAAGGCGACGGATGCCTTCGGAATATAGCTACTAACACGATAATTGCCGCTATTACGGCTTGAAACGTCGTATTTAACGGCTAAACGCCGTTCGCCTGCTGATCGTCCGGAGAATGATCCTCCCCCTCCTATTGATTGATACGCGCGAATTCTTCTTCTCGTTTCTCCGCTTGTTTCCCTCGCGCATCGCCGAATCTCCCCGTTAAGGGACGAAATCGTTCTTCCACGCCTGTCGATCACGCAAATGATGTTTTTCTTCTACTTTGCTTCCAAACGAACAAACCATGTAACTCACGAAAGCATTCGTATCTTATTGTCGACATAGTCTTTCCAGTGCTTTATCGTATTAGTACTATCATAGTTACACTGATCTGATGAATTTTTGACGATTCTGAAAACTCGAAAACACGTGTTCGCAACAAATACCTCGTAATCTCTGCACGCCTCTATTTTCAGATTAATTTCGAAATTTTGCCAATATAATCGTGACCATTACTCGTGTCCCGTTATACACAATATAATAAAGTCTCAAAAATGTCCCACGCGACAAGTGTCTAATAAACGTATAATCGGCAAAGCTTAAGGCGTATAATCACGGCAGCCAAGTTAATGAAATCCCGAAAGTGTTTGTACGCGACACGTAACACGATATATTATATATACGTCAAAGTTTGCCACGGTAAATACGGCGAATACAGTTTCCGTGAGCCATGGTGAAAACGCACGGGGTCGGGAAAGAAACGCGTGTATCTAGACTAAGGGCCGTTGCTCGCTGTGAAGCCGTCGTAATCCTGTAAGCGCCCCCCTTATTACGCTCCGCGTGGCCCATTGTCGCCCGATCTTAACTTCTACGGATTATAAACTGTTTTCTCGTCGGGCATTAACGTTTTTGCTACGAGTTTTCCATCCACAGCGGCTTCTGTCGGCTCGAGTGCCCGCGAGTCCGGTCTCCCGCTGCGCGTGGCCTCGCTCCCGTTTCGCAGATCGCACACACGAAACCCTCTCGTCTATCGAGAGGAGCTTGGAAAACGACGAACGGTGAACGTTGAACGCGCACCGCGCTCGAAAAACCGCCATCGAACTCGCCGACGTAATATCTTCGTCAACGCGTCGCACGATGATCCACGAGAGTTCAGCTTCAGTACAGCTAAAGATTCAGATCACAAAGGAGAAACTACGTTGGAGAAACTAAATTGGAAACGCGTTCGTAGTTTCGAAGAGAAATAAGGCGTCGTAATTTCTCAGCGCCGTGACTCGATACGCAAACGTAATAAAGTTAATCAAAGCACTCTGCGGCTAGTTAACTCTTTCAAACGTCCCTCTTTTCTTTTAGTGTTTCAATCCATCACAGCAAAGATTTCTATTCTAATTAATTGAAACGGAACTGTTCCTTATTCCCAAAGTTCTGCGCCTCTGTCCGACTCATTCTACTCACGAAAAATGTATATTCACATAAGAAAGACACAGATATCGATTATGTAAGGTAAGAAAACCTTCGGTTCGCGAATGTACGATTTTCGAACGAACCTCCCCCCGCCGTGCGTACTCGGTACAGAGAAACGTTTGAACGAGTACTCGATAAAACAGGAAGCTGGCTGAGCACGTTTATTCGCCCGGTGAATAATTTTAAAAAAGAAAGCGTTAATAAATAATCGCGAGGGGATGGGGTGGAAAAGGCTTATCGCGCGACACCGTGAGAAAAAAAGAAATTCACCGGCAAACCGAGGACGATATCTTTCGCCTTTTGGAGGAACGGTTGGGCCGATGCCCAACGGATAAACGCGGCGGATTCATAATTCCTCTTTCTCTTTTCGCTGCAGGCGCGGGAGCGCACCATCGTGTAATTAATGAACACCGTGTAGAATAGGGAGAGTTATTGCACGCTTACGGGCGGTGGGCGCGCGACGTTCTTTTATGAAAGGGCCCCCGAGATTGAAATCGTGCCCGCGGATGCGCCGCTCCCGCGCGGAATTTATGCCCCGTTGCCATAAAACCGGAGAAAGGAACGCGTCACTGGACACATGTCGCGCCACCGGTCTTCCGAATTCGACGCAACAACCGTCGCCTCGTATTTATCACCCGCCCGCGAAATAAATCTTGGCCCCGTTTTCCCTTTATTTTTTTTCNTTTTTTTTTTTTTTTTTTTTTTTTTTTTTTTTCATTCGCGATTGGTATTGTATCATATCTCGTTGAACCACCTCGAGGGTGGTAAAAAAATTTTTGTAGTTGAACTACTACTCAAGTTCTTGAAGTTCGTTCGAGCTCATTGAAATAAAATCAAACGATACTTCGATAATCTTTTTCTCTTTCCGTGTCTTTCTCATCTAGGTTTCGTGATTTCACGAAATTTCAAGTATTTGTAACATTAGACGATGGACTGGAATTTCTTTTTTTGGAATTACGAACGTGACTGAAGAAATGGGACCTAAATGGTTTGTTTCCTGTGGATATTTTATATATTTCTGCGTGTTCTATACATTTCTAAACTTTGAAAGGAAAAAAAACTCACACGTAGTACGAATATAAAGTAATCCAGTGACAAACGATATCCACTGAATAGTTTTCGAGATTCAGTTTTCCAGAAGGAACTTGTGACCTAATCAGAACAGCTGTGTAACGATGTAACAAGGGAGCTATTTCCTAGCAGCTAAAGAACAAAATTATCGTCACGATAACGTCGATTAATCATAAATTCGCGGAGAAAAACGTGAAAATACACGTGCCGCGAGTAGTACAATATACCTGTATGCTGGCACACGTAACCACACGTTTCACGGTGCACCGGTGGTAAGGTTCAAGGCGAACTCGGACAAAGACGTTCAGCAGAAAATAATAAAAAAAAAGAAGGAAAAAAGAACATGCGACGCAGTAAAGATCGATGCGGAAAGAAGAGAGCAAAAAAGGTCGAAAACGCTAACTTCGACATGAACTTTTCCACGTCGTAAATATGGCCGACGATAGCGACGAAAAAAATCATTCAGTCAACGAGCAAGCACGGTTAGGCGAACGCGAAAGTCTCGCGAAGGGGAGAGGAGAGGAGCTTTTTCGAGAGGAAGAGATAGAGAGAGAGCCGTATAACGCGAGCCACAAACAAAAGCGAAAAACCAGGGGTGAAGAGGCTGGTGGCGTTTCTTTGGAATCTCCTGCTCTCGTTTCTCTCCCCGTTCCATCGTCCTCCCGAAACATCGCGTCTCTTTTCTCGCTAATACGACCGGACAACAATGCAGACCCATCCCCACATTGCACGCGTCTGACCGCTAATTCCACGTGTTTCTTTTTTTTTTCTTCTTCCTCTTTTTTTTTTTCTTTTTTCTTCACCCCCAGCCCAGTGTTGCTCTTACCCTCGTCGACAACTTTCTCTCTCTCT
Organism: Lepidotrigona ventralis hoosana; assembly: GCA_002806875.1. Taxonomy (NCBI): domain Eukaryota; kingdom Metazoa; phylum Arthropoda; class Insecta; order Hymenoptera; family Apidae; genus Lepidotrigona; species Lepidotrigona ventralis. Next base: position 22,188 of record NIPQ01090781.1, read on the forward strand.
TTCTTTCTTTCTTTCTTCTGTTTCTACGTTGCTAGCTTTCCCTCATCTCCCCATTTTCACAGGGCGATCGCGTTCTCGCCCTTCGCACCGAGATCTCTCTCCCGAACCAACCGTCGCGTTGGTCCCGCTGGCCCGAGCCTGGAATTGGATTTCGCAGGAAAGACTTTTTTTGCGAGATACTTCCCATCTGCCTGGCACACGCTTCCGTGTCTCGCCGTTTACCAAAAAATACGAGAGACGAGAGACGAGAGCAACAGGGGTAGGGAAAAAATCAAATTCCTCTCGACTATAATCTGGCCTTACAAAGGAAAATCCGACGCGTGCCACGCGTGCTTCCGTTTCTCGAGGTGTCGCACCGTTTCAAGTCCCTAGCGCCAATTCTTCTTTTTTGAAAATGTTTTCTTTTTTCCTTTTCAATATGTTTCTCTTCCTTACGCGTCATGTAAAAATGTGACTCGTACAAAAGAACAAGCTACCTTTGGTAAATTGAAAATATTACAGAATTCAGAATTTTCTTCGTTTAATGTCAGACGAAAGATGAATTACAGTACAAGCAGATTGATAAAAGTAGAAAATAAAACGAAATTTTCTGTCGTCCAGTTGCGTGAAATGATTTCCTCGAAATTTCTTTTCACGCGTTTCATCCCGTGATCGATTTTTTTTCTAAAATTTTGACATATACAAAAAAGTCAGATATGTCTCGAGGAGAATCCCACGCGAGACGAGAGTACTCGAAACCTAATCCTCGCAATGGAAGAACGCAAATTGTATGACGGATATCCCCGATCAGACCATCGAACGATACACATCGTCGATCATCACTCGATTTTCTCGGATCGAGCTTCCGACCGGAGGAGACAAAACGAGACGCGATTTCTAGCGAATCCAACCGCCGAATTACACTCGATCGGTAGGATAAAAACACCGGTCGTACCGGTTTGTCAAAAGTGGCCTCTAGAATTGGCAAGCTCGCGCTTTTTCCTCGCGAATTCCACGAAGGCCATGGAACGACAATCATTCCTCGATAACGATCTAATTCGGGTTTGGCGTTGGCTCGAGGTTTCGGTCACGAACCCGATAGCCTCGTCGATCGTCCAATGGATTCGCAAGAAGAGTGAAACAAGAATTTTGTGGTGATAGATTTGGTGACGACGAGATGAACGAAACTGTATACAGATTCATTCGATATATATTACGCTTGTCGAGTAGCAAAGAGGAGACGATTTTTCACGACGTGTGATCTTGCTCGCTACGATTATTTACAAGTATAATCTTCAATCCCTTTTACAAGTATAATCATAAACCGAGGCATTTACAAGTATAATCGAAAATTAACGACACTGTCAGCGTTGCAACGGGACAAAAAAAAAAGAGAGAGAGAAAAACATATTAGCAGTCGACAGTCAATAACCAGATTATTGAAGAATTAAGTCAGTCTGGAAAATCTACGTGCGAATCTGCGAATTTTAAACGCTCTCAAAGGAAAACAACGATTTTCAACGATTTTGCAGGCATTAATTTGTTTATGTATAAATTTAGGAGAAACGGCGAGATTCTGTTTTTATATCTTTTCACTGGAAAATGTGAATAAAGTGGAATAAGAAATCACGAAATTTGCTGTTCCCGCGGGTACATTAAAATGTATCTTTATTATCATAATAATTGTAATCAGAATGTATACTTTATTCACTTTACCGTACGTGTAATAATCGTATGTAATCGTCTGTTTCCAGTCAATATTTCAAAAATGATTTCGGTGACTGTTTGCAAATACACTGGCATGCAAAATTAAAGAACCGCTTAATTTTCGATAAAAAATTGTTTGTTACTCAACTTATTATAGTTTCATAAAAAAAAGATTCGTACAACATTCCGCCGGGGCTCGTTTAAAAGCGCAGAGCCATCGTTCATCCCCCCCGCCCCTACAATACTTGTACATCCAGATGAGAAACTGAACTCAAAAAATTTTCACAAATTCGAACATCTCTGACAAAAAAAAATTCACAGATTCAACGTGTACCAAGCCATCTAAATTTCGTCGCATGTTTAACTCCCTAAGCGTTTATTTCGTAGATAACCCGAGATTATCTGCTTAAAACAATTAATTTACTTATTAGAAATATTCACACGTGTAATTCATNNNAAAAAAAAAAAAAAAAAAAAGAAAAACATGAGAAGAAGATCGCCTTGCTAATCTCGAAAAATCGTGTCCGTGGAGAAGATATCGAATCGAAGGCGGTAATCGGCGAAACGTTCGGGGAAACCGTGGCAATTAAAGAGGGGGGAGGGGTGCGACATCGATAGGATCCCGACACGGGGCCAGAACCGACAACGTCCTCTGAATACGCGACGAGAACCAGAGAGAGAGGAAGGCGTATCGGTCGCATCGAGCGCGTCGCTGTGTACTAAATGCCAGGGGCTATCGAGCTGCGCAGTTTCCCCGCAGGTAAATATTTCGACGACGGTTCGGCTGGCGTGGAACGACGGTCGTTAAATTTGTCAACGGGCCCGTGGCCGGAATTCGTGGATGCGGCAATCCCCTTCGGGGGCCGGCATCCAGCGGAGAGCACCGATGGGCTTCGCTTCCGCTCCGCGGTGCTCTAGTTTATCGCGCCACCCGGTACGTTCTCTAGTAGCTAGCCTGATAGCGCCGTTCCGCCGATTCTCTCTCTCTCTCTCTCTCTCTCTCTTTCGCTCCCTCTCGTTCGCTCTCTTCTCCATCCTCGAAATTTGCATCGCATTTACATCCGATTGCGGCGCAACGCGGGCTGAAAGTGGCCCGACAGTGTCTAACCCTCTGTGTATCTCGTTCTCTTTCCCCGTTTCCATGTGTGTGTGTGTGTGTGTGTGTGTGTGTGTGTGTCGCGAATCGAACGCGTCCTGAAGGGCACCTGCCTTCCTTCTCCCCCTTCGAGGGTCAGGGACGCTGCGGTCGCGTCTGCGAATCGACCGTTATTGCTCAGAGTAGGTGGTCACCGCGATACTCTAACCCGATCGATCGTGTTTTCTAGGATGTCTAACAACACCACGGTGGTTTAAGAAAGACCGCTGTTGTCACCTATCACCAACTCCTACACCAGCTGTGTGATCCAGCGTTGATCACCCGTTGGTTTCCATTTAAAACCCGACCTGAAGGGAATTAACCAATCTCCTCCAGACATACGATGATAGCTGAACAGCTGCAAGAACGCTAAATCACAGAGCGGTTTTTGGTCGCTCTTGGCGTGCGACAATTTGAGAAAGAAAATGGTAACGCAAATGCTTTACTGATCGTTTCGATAGTGTGCATCATGTCTTGATGTAACCGCGAAGAATGCAATCGCGCTGTTTTGTAAAAACTATAGAAACTCCTCTCAGAGGAACTCCTTCGGTTACGTGCCTATTTATGCACGTGGTTGAAGTTCAATTGAAAAGGAAGTAAGCTTCGATATGGTGCTGTAACTGAAGCCTAGCGCATTGTAAACTGAGAATCGCGACCAAAGACTGTGGGACTGTCCGACACGAAATTTGAAGAGCGAAATGGCACTAAAACGGCACTAAAAATTCTATTCATCAGCAAAGAAACTCTCCAAACTTCGTGTTCGCGGAAATTCAACCTATCAAAAGATTCGAGAGCCTATTTTGCGAGTTGTACTCGGCCCCTGGTTGTCTCCAGCAACAACTAGGTGATAAATTCGACTGGTGAACCACGTCACGTCGCTGAACGACGCCCACTCGGCGAATCGAGCATTCCTCGGGATTTCCGAACGAGCTCCCAAGGTAAACCGAGAAGAGTCAGGGTCATAGGTGCTGTTACGTCGGAATTGAACATTATTTTCAGCGAGTGTCGGCCACTTAACTCGCGCCGGCCTGCGGGTGTGCGCGTACATGTGCGTGTCACAGGTCCTATTATCGCGGCCACTTGGTGCCCGGACGCTCGCAGCCGAGTCTATACGAGTCTGCCTGCTAAAGTTCGCGCCGCGAGCGTTCGACCCATTTCGTCTTCCACCGGAGATAAGCTGTAACGAGTTCGCGACGAAAACCGTGTCGATCCGTGGCGTTATTGCTACCACTTATACAGAGAGAGAGAGAGAGAGAGAGAGCGGCCGATCCTGCGGGATGCGAACCGGTTACAGACTTTACCAAGATCGAATCCAATTCCGATTAGCTCTGCTGACCATTCACCACGGTTTCCGATTTCTCGTTAGCGGGAACCACCAGCATCCTCGTTCGTTTCTTGACCCTTGTACGCCCGCGCGATATAGAGTTTCCTTCCGCGTTTACTNACGCCCGCGCGATATAGAGTTTCCTTCCGCGTTTACTCGACGACGAGCTCGTCGACGATGGGCACTTTCACGCTTCCGCGAATTCAACGACACGCGGAAAAATCGCGGTTTTACGATTGACAAGAAGATGTTTCGATAAGATGTTCCTCTCTGGGAAAAATGCTCTGAGAAAATGCTCCGAAAGAAATGAGCATTTATTCGAAACATTCGGAGGAACTGCTTCGACAAGTGTAACTGAGAAAAAGGAAATTTTGAGAAACTCTTTCAACGAGTATAGTTGTAGAAAACGAACGACACTATCAATTTAACTCGCGCGACGATACGAGACGAAGATTTAAATTTATTAATAAAAATGAACCGGTAATAATTTAATCAATAATTAAAATTGCACTTCAAAATGGCCAACATATAATCTTTTATCGAAATTCGTACAAGATTTCTATGTAAATAAAAGTGTTGTGTTCTTTTCTTTCATCATTTATGACAGTTCGATTTCCCTGATGCAAATTTTATGCTTCGATCGGTAGTCTTGGTGTTGAAAACAGCGTCGTTCTCCTTGATATCTTTCACTTGACTCCGGTACAGTTTCGCATTCTTTCGAGGGTACTTCCCCGCAATCGTGAAACAAATAAATAAATCGAACCTCGTTCGATTATCCTGTAAAACAGAGGGGAGCCAAGATCGACGAATAAACACGATTTTACGAGCGAAGACACGATCGCAAAGTACGGGAAGAAGAAACAGCGAGTTCGATCGAACGAGGAACGAAACTCGCGATTCCTATCTGATATCGACTTCGATCGCGGCCGGTCGACACCTTCTCCTTGACATTTTCCTTCGACACCTACGGACAAGCGAGGTTGCCTCGCGGAATCCAGTCGTCGAACAGAACGACGCACAACGAAGAGACGAGCCGCGAAAGGTGAGCGACGAGATCACAACTGCTGGCAGCCGAGGGTGGTCACAATCAACGGACAACGAAGAAAGAAAGAAAGAAAGAAAGAGAAAAGAAGAGAGAAAGGAAGGAAGGCAAGTCGAGAAAGCACGCCGCGGCGCGTCCGCTCGATCGGAGCATCGATAAAATTGAGAATGCACGCGGTCTCCCGGCTTTTAATGAATGAACGTCTCGTGGATGCGGCAAGGGGGCAGAGGCTGGAGTAGGGAGGGGTGCTGCTGCGCACGGAGAGAAGAACGAACGAACCACTCTGGATGGCAGAGTGGCGAGGGCAGAGAAGCAGAGGGGGCCGCCGCCACCACACGTTGGTACGCGCGCGGAGAAACACACTGGAACGCGCGCGCGCCTGCCTCTGCTCCGCACAGAGAAAAGCATATATATATATATAGAGAAAGATAGAGAGTTAAACAGGCGTTTGTGTAACCGGCAGTGTAGTACTGTAGCCGGAACGGATAGCTCTCGCCCGGCGTTCCGTACAGATCTACATAATGTTTATTATGCTAACCTAGGCCAACGCGCTTGCATCAACAAGTGTTATATTATCATTCAAATAAAATGTTTTAATCTGCATACGTTTTATCGACCTCCCGCGGGCATGCGGACTGTGCCAACGGCACGAGACACGCGTTCCACGCCGGNTCTCTTTCTATCCTTCTGTGTCTCTTTCTCTCTCTCTCTCTCTCTCTCTCTATTTTCATTTCTTTTTTCCTTTCAACCGCGTGCGCGATTTTTCTCGCTTCTATCCTCCGAGAGCGTCTCATTAAAATAACAACCAAAAAAAAAAAAACTCGCGGGGGGTGCGTCGCTGTTATCGTCTTCCGTTCGATTCGCTGGCAAAAATCGAGATTATACTCTATCAAAAGTTTCGGAGATTAATGATTCGTTAAAAACAGGTACTCCATTCTCTCTCTGTCTCTCTCTTTCTTTCTCTTTCTCTTTCACTCTCACTTTCTCTGCTCTTTACACCACATTGGACATTTTCTGTCGAGCAGGACGCTGGAGAAAAATTCTAATCGAAAAGTGTCTTTGTTTCCCGCTTCGGTTTGTGCTCGCACGACGAGCCGAGACCAGTGGGATTCGGACACGAAAGCAGCACCCGGGTAGCACTCCAGCCAGTTGAGCAAATAATCACAGAAACCGTGTCACCGATAACGCGCGTAATCCCGACACGAAACGTCCGGCTGAGTCGCGAACCGTCGCCTAATGAAGCCGTATTAATCACGCGGAGAAATCGAAGGAAACGATGGCCTCTCGCCCTGAGACACTCTTCTCTTTCTTTCTCCCTCTCTTTCTTTCTCTCTGTCTCTCGTTAACACATTCTTTTCCTCGTTTCAAATTTTCGTGAGAGAAATTCACCAGCTGAAATAGGAGAGAAGAAAAAGAAGAAGAAGAAGAAAAAGAAGAAGAAACGAGCCTTAACGAGCCCAAAAGAATCGACTCGGTCAGGCACTGTAACGTATCATTAGCGGAAGCGGGACGACGTATCACGGAAACTAGCCGCGTTCCGAAACGTTAAACACCTTCTAACGAGCGGCTCGCGCCGTGATCATCGCGCCGCGATTTGTCGACCGTCGGGCCAGCGCATCTGTCGCTCGCACACATACGCGCACACACCTATTCCGAGGAAATGCTCCCTTTTTTTTCTCGAAACCCCAAATAAAGTCGTCGAAATGATCGCGCGCCGTCTGTTCGAGAGCATCAGTTCGACGATCGCAATCAGTGACCTTAACTTAACAAGCGGGTTTACGATTTTTTAAAACACGTCGATTCGACGGGTAGAGAGATCGGGGGGAGAACAAGGTGGAAACACGGGCCAAATTCGAGACACTGGGGAAATATATCGAAGGGGTGGTGCTCGACGAGTCGAGGGTCGCGAGACAGTCGGGAGTCGGACATTCCCGACACAAATTCTACGTTGTCACGGCCTGTCGTCGCGGTCCTCGTCGGTCTCTACGCGCGCGTTCAAAGGTGACACGGAGAACTGAACTTTACTCGGAGACGGGCAGAACTTCGCAGTGCGCGTCCGACTGAACTTTATCCGACGAAAGAGAACACGCGACGCAGGTGGTGATCACAGGAAAACAGAGAAATCGAAACAGACAAGAATCTTGCGTGGACAAACAAGAAAACCGCGGGAGAAGATTCGAAAGAGTCGAAAGGAAAATGACATACGTGCGCGATCGAGTGACAAACGACGATTACATTTCCTTGCGAATCTTTCGACGCGAGATCGGACTAATTCTGATCAGAGCAGCCCTTCTTCGAAAGAACGAAGGAAGGGAACGAGTGACGGTGTCCCGCCACCGCGACACCGACAGAACGACGCGGAAGCTCGCGACGCCGACAGACATTAAAAGTCTCCTGGCCAATCGCACGGCGAGAATATCGATTCCGCGACGTGGCTCCTCCGGCTCTCCTCCGATGGAAAAACAAACATACGTCCCCGAGCATATCAGCGGGCGTTGTGAGATCTATTTCTCGAACTTTGATCATTCGAATTAAGAATCGGCGGACTTTTTCGATTACCGACTTCAACAGAGTCTTCGTTCGCGAGGCACGATCGGAAGCAGCGGGAATGTATATACCGTCCATGAAGATAGTGACAAAGAGAGAGCAGAGGGAATGAAAAAAGAATGACAAAAAAAAAAGGGGCGACAAGGTGCGAAAAATGGTACAACCGATTCGAGATGATACAACGAGAAGAGAAGAAAGAGAGAGAGAGAGAGAGAGAGATGAGAAAGCGCGACCGGTGCGCGGCGGCGACGAAAAACGCAAAAATTTCTCGCTATGTGCGACCAGCCTCTGGGCAACAGAATCAGCTAACGATAACATTCTGTGATAGCGATGTTAATAATAACAATAATAATAATAATAATAATAATAATAATAATGATAATAATAATAATAATAAATCGTAGTAATAATAATAGTAATATTAAATCGTAGTAATAAAGAATAATAATAAATGACAATAAAGACGAATAATAATAATAATAATAATGATAATAATAGTGAGAATAATAATAATGATAATAATAGTGATAATAATAATAATGATAATAATAGTGATAATAATAATAATGATAATAATAAAATCATCGTAACAACGAGAAATAATAATGACAGATCCCTATCGTTTTACAATAGCTTCTTTTCTTTTCTTCGCGAAACGACGCTTTTTGACGATACACAGTAACATAGCTACCTCTCGCCATAGATTTTTCTCTTTTATATACATAGACTTTGTATTTATATATATATATTTTTTTTGTATGTATAGAGCTTCTCATTTATTTATTTATTTATTTATTTATTTATTTATTTATATATATATATATACTTACTCTATACAGAAGGGTATGTCATTGCGAAGGTAGTTGTTGCTGTCGCTAGGATTCGGCACACGTTTATTTCTTTTTTTTTTTCTTTCCTGACACGCGTATTTTTCCCCCGTGCGTTTCACGCGTGTCTTGTCTCTTTTTGCAATCTGTCCGTCTTTCTCTTTTCCCTTTCGTTCTTTGTCTTTATCGCGTCGTATATCGTTCCCTCCTGAGACTTTGCTTCTTGCTACTCTCTTTCCTCTCTGTTTCTCTCTCTCCAGTTTCCACCGTCCATTCCCAAGCTTCTCGTCTTCAACAACGGCGACGACGGCGACGACGATGACGATGTCGAAGAGGAGGACGACGACGACGATGATGACGATGTCGAAGAGGAGGAGGACGACGACGACGACAATGAAGACGACGACGGGCAAACGAATGAAAACGACGATGCGCGATCTCACTTAACTTACTAGCTTTATCTAGTACATTATTTACAGTCCATATTTACTTATGTTACATCATCCGGCGGGTTTGCCTCGAACAAATCCCGCGCGAATACACCGCTCTTCGCCTCTGGCTGCGTTTTTCTTTATTCTTTTTTTTTTTCTTTCGTTTCCCTTCGGTAATCGGCCATCCGTCCGTCGGTCTCCGTTCGGGGACAAGTCGATCCTCGCGGAGGAATCACGCGGCGGCGCCTCTCGTCGTTCGTCGATGCACCAAGAAAAGAAAGAAAGAAAGCGTCCCTCGCACTTTTTCCATTTTCAAACATTTTTCCTTTTTCTTTTTCACCTTTCAACCGTCGTGAACGGAGAGAACAACAACGACGACGATCACGACGACGACGACGAAGACGAGGACGGTAAAAGAACGACGCGCAGCAGCGTCTCTTATTCTTCGAAGAAACGAACGAACAGACGGACGGATCGTGCCAATGCCGTTGACGAGAACTGCGCACTTTCGACACCGGGATATCGCGCGGTTAATAACGCCGAGAAGAACGAGACGACGATCGCGGCCGCGAGATCTTTCCTTCCCGATCGAGGTGTGTGTGTGTGTGGAGAAGGAAAAAAAACGTGTAGAGTCAATTCGATCGAATTCGACGAATCTTCGTGGCGGCGATGATTGCTGCTGCTGCTGCTGCTGCTGCTGCTGCTGCAGCTACGGCGACGGCGAAGACAACGTTGGCGTATCCCTGAGATTCTTTTAGCCGATCGGCGATTATCGAGAGCGTTTGGACGGGCGCGGTTTCGAATCGCGCCCAACAACAAGCCTCCCCGTTGGCTGGCTTCTGACTCGGTCTCGTTGTACCCCGTTGAACCTCGTTCAAGAGACGGAGGAAAGCCTGGCAAGGGTGGCACCATTACGACGACGACGACGACGACGACGACGACGACGACGACGACGACGACGACGACGCTACTAGCAAGGTCGATTGTTAGACTAGGAGCGAAAACGCAACACGGCTGACGTGACGTGACGTGACGAGGTGTCGTAGTCGTCGTTGTTGTTGTTGTTGTTGTTGTTGACTGGCCACAGCTACTACGAGGTTGTCGAGTAGCTGCCGGTGCGCGCCTGCAGGTAATGATGATAAAACGGAGGGAGCGTCTCCGGCGGCGAGGAAGCCGGATTGTTCACCGAGTTCTGAGAAGTTATCGACAGGCCCAACGGGGGAGGCCCGGGCGAACGCTAGTGAGCCGCCGCCAGCGAATGGGCCGTGAGACCCTGAGGACTGAGCATCGGCGGACTGTGGCTGTGACCCATCGGCGATCCGTGAAGATGATCCTGCGGATGATATCCCTGGTGAAGGCCCGGTTGATTCTGGTGGCCGGTCGGCACGCCCTCTATGATCCCGTCGCCGAGCGTGTTCGGCGGTGTCATCCTTTTCTCCTTTTGCCGCCGGTTACAGAACCACACCCTCACCACTTCTTTCTCCAGCTGAAGGCTGTCCGCCAGCGTGGTGATCTCCTGCGCGGACGGTTTCGGCTGTTTGTGAAAGTGCTGCTCAAGCGCGCCCTTCACCGACACCTCGATCGACGTACGCTTCTTCCGTTTCCTGCCCTGGGCGGCGATCTTGTCGATGCTGGTCGGCGAGCCGGTCGTCGAGTCCGCCTCCTCGAGCCATTTCTGCAGCAGCGGTTTTAGCTTGCACATGTTCTTGAAGCTCAGCTGGAGAGCCTCGAACCTGCATATCGTCGTCTGCGAGAAGACGTTGCCGTAGAGAGTACCGAGCGCGAGACCGACGTCCGCCTGGGTGAAACCCAGCTTGATGCGCCGCTGTTTGAACTGTCTGGCGAACGCCTCGAGGTCGTCCGAGGTCGGTGTGTCCTCCTCACCGGCGCTCTGATCCCTGTCGTGCGCGTGGCCCGGATGCAACGAGTGGCCGACCGGCGAGCCGGGATCCCTCAGGTTCGGATGCAAACCGCCGCCAGTCTGATGGTTGTGCAACTGCGGATGATGTTGATGCGCGTGCGGATGCAACATTCCGTTCATCGTTATTGTGTGGTATTGTTGAAGGGTGGTAGGCGATGCCGCGCCACCGCTCGGATTATAATGGGCCGACGGGACGACGGGCGCGTGCCAAGAATGCGGCGAGGCCATCCCCGGCGACTGATGAGGACCGCCGCGGTGCGGATGCATCGACTGATCGTTGGCGGCCGCGGCGGCAGCTGCCGCGGTTGCTGCCGCCGCTGCCAGCGGTTTCACGTCCAGCCCGGCGTTCGCTTGATGCGGATGATGGTGAGGATGATGACTGGCATGGTGCATGGTCATCGAGGTGGCCCAATGATCGCTACTCGGCTGCACGCTCAGCCACGGATTCGCCGACGAGAGGCTCGCCGTTGGATGGGACAATCCATTCGGCGACGGCGACGAGGTCACCTGGTGATGGTGATGATGGTGGTGATGATGCTGCGGCGCCGGCATGTACTTCATCTCGCCGGCATCAGCGGCGCTGCGAGGTGAGCCCGAGGGATAGCCACCCACGGCGATGTTCATCCCGATCGCGGTACCCGAACCACCATCCAGCTCGGACGACACTGCGGTACTAATCGGCATGTACGTGGTAGCGGCCATCTACCTCCCCTCGTGCAGAGGTGTCGCGAAACCCTCTCGCTTTTTTTTTTCCCGCTCGCTTCCACGCTTATTTGCCCTTCTTTCTTTCTTTCTTTCTTTCGTTCTTCGATTCTCCTTTTTCCCCTCGTTTCCTTCGAGTTTAGTCAATATTATAATTGATCTACGATCGCTTTCAGGGGCACGCTGCCCTCGCAGGGCAGCACCCTTTCCTCTCCTTCTTCCTTCCTTCCTTCCTTCCCACGCTTTCTTCCCGTTCCTCGACGTTCGCACAAATCCCGTCTCGTCGTTCTTTCCTCCTTCCTTCCGATTTTCAAGCCGCAGTTAGTTTCGCTATGTTTCTCTCACTTTCGTCGATCCAATCAAGCACTTGAAATTTCACAACGCTCCGATATCCTGCGAGATATTTCGCGCAGATCCGACAAACGACAAACGACAAACTCGACGAAAAGAACACACCTGTGTCCAAGTTCCTCCTGCTCTCAGGTAGGTGAGAATAAGATCGATCTTTCTCTCTCTCTTTATCTCTCTCTCTCGTCCGACTAGATCGACAATCACCAATCACACGTAGCTAACGCACAGTCCATCGTTCGCGACTACGCACCAAATCCCGAGTGAGAGGCATCGTCGAACACACGAACCATTCGTCCATAGTTTCTCCGAAGGTTGGCAAAGTCGCTGAAAGATCGCCGAGATATATATTTCACGCGGACGAATTTCCCGATTCCTCCGGGGAGGAACCCCCGTCGCGGAATTCGGTCGGTTTCACCACACCGCGTTTTCGAACTCCTTCGGTGAACTAACTCCTGATTGCTCCAACTGCTTGCTCAAAACTCTCCACACCCCGAAGAAGAAAGACGCGCGTGCTTTCCCGTCGTTTCGATAGTCGTGTACGTGGCGTACACTCCGACTGGTGGCACACGACGACTGTACGAAGAGATATCACTCGCGGTGCTGGCGAATCCACTCAAACGCCGCCGTGTCGCGGTATCATCGCGACGACACACTCGCGATGGACACAAGTCCGATGATAGGGGCGATATACTCACTCGACTCGCCCCCGCTGGTGAAGAACTCGCGGTGGCCCGTCGATACGCGAGGACGAGCGGCGTATGTCGCGGACGAGCACACGATCTTCACGGCAGAACAGAAGTAGTAAAAGAGCCGATGCACGATTGCTCGCGGTGTCTTGCGTTGCGCGCGCGCGTGTTTTCCTCGCGCGATATCTCCGATGCGAGTGTGTGTATTACGCGAGAGCGAGAAGCCTGGCCACTAGTGTGTATGTGTACGTGTGCGTGTGTGTACGTGTGCGCGCGTGTGTACGTGTGTATATGTGTGTATGTGTGTGGTGCGACGGCGTCCGTGTGCGTCTCTGTGTGTATGTGTATGTGTGGTGTGCGCGTGTATATGTGTGTGTGTGTGTGTGTGTGTGTGGAGCACACGCGCGCGAGAGGAGAGACGACAAACGGCTCGAAAAGATCTCGCTCGGGCTCTCTCATGCGTTATGCATGTCGTAGCTGAGAGCAACTGACTGCCTCGCCTCGCAGCTTGCTCGAGGTTCCCGAGGCTCCCGGAGCGTTCGGTGGAATCGAGTCATGCGCGCCACCGTCCTGCACATCCCCACCGAACCCTGCCACTCGCTCTACCATTGGCCCCGGCTGCAAGGTGGCCGTCGACGAACGTCACCGTCGGGCGGAACCTGGACCGACCGCGCCTCCGAGGCAGCCTACGCACCCCAGGCGCCACTGCTCTCACCCCGGCTCACCCCTCGCCCCTCCAACTCTTCTAGCTACCTTCTCCAGCGGACGAGCGACGCTGCTGCCGCCACCGCCACCGCCACCGCCGCCGCCGCCGCCGTCGCCGCTGCCGAGCACCAAGAGCCACCACCGCTCGACTACCTTCGTCAGGCTGACGTTCACGCCGCAACCGCCGACGCCACCGCCGACGCCACCACCAACGCCACACTGCCGTCACACCGTGCAACGCTTGCTCTACCACCTATCCTATCTTACGGATATACCACACCACTTTTCCTTGCCATTTTTTCCTGCGCGCTCGTTTCCGATTCGCTTCTGCGACATATCTAATTTCTTCGTCGATTCTTCGCACTCTGTCTCTTCGTTAACTCTCCCCCTTCATTTTCCCTCGGTCGCTTCAGTTTCTCGTTCTTCGAAAATCCAAACGAAAGCGACCAGTCTCTCTCTCTCTCTCTCACACACACATCATCCTGATGTGAACCGAAGGACGACGAATCGTTGTTTCGTGACAGTGCTTCCGTCCGAGTCTTTCGACGACGAAAACACGCCACAAGCTCGTCTCTCGTGTTCGCGTATAACACGCGGTGCAACAGGTGCAGTGGACGAGCGTCGCGTCGACACCGATCGCACCGCGACGACCCTCTCTTCCTCTTCCTCCGCCTCGATGCGTGTGTTCTCTCCTCCGAGACGTCGCGCCCAGAGATTTCGTCCAGCACCAAAAATCGCACGATCGAAAAACGTCGCCGTACGCAACAGGTCTTTTGTCCCCCGAAACGATCGACGAGGGGGGAGCGAGGTGATTAATTAGCAAGAAGAAAAGCGGGCCAGCAGGGTCCCCGCCGACCGGGGATGGATGTGAACGTATCAATAGAAACGATGGAAATAAAAAAGGCTGTTTCGCCGAGCGCGAATCAACGGCGTAGTACGTCGAGAGCGAGCTAGAGGGCAAAAGAGAGAAAGAGACGGGGAGCGTGGTTTAGTACATTTAAATGAGAGCCACAGGTAGCAGCATTATGCAGTACGTGCCAGCCACCCCTCGGGAGGGGTGAGTTAGATCATCGTGTGCCCGAGATCTCCCTGTGTCGTACCGTTTCAACTACCCAGCTGGCTTTGCGCCTTCGCACCTGTGGCCATCGCCGTACCGAGGGGGGCCCCGCCAGACTTTTTTCCGAATTTTTCTCTCTTTCTCTCTTTCTTTCTTTTTCTTTCTCTCTCCGTTGCTACCGTATCGGATCGACACACGCGGAAGAGAACACGCAGCAACCGATCGAACACGAAGCGCAAGATTCTCTAAAAAGGACGACCCAGCAAAGAGGAGGCAGCCGAGAAGGAGAGGCGTTCGCTCGCGCATCGAGCGTGAGCACGCACGTCCTCGGGCTAACGGCGCGTCGTAATATCCGACTGACATCGCGGAAGAGTGCCGCGAGAGCCGCAGCAACCACCGAGAGAGACGTACGTACATAACGGGGGATGCCTGTCGTGATTCCCTCGCTAAGTATAGCCGAGCTCCTACCGAACCTAGGAATTTCGAGCGCACCACCGATGCCAATTATCCTCGGCTCTGTCATTTACGCGGCCCATTATTATATGGCCGGCGAGAGGCCTTCTGTTTCACTGGAATTACGAGCATTTTAATGCAGGCCCGCCATTATCGCTTCCTTGCCAACTTTATTACACGCGCCCGAGACCGTTCGCCGCGTTTCACGCGACATCCTCCCCAACCTTCCCCCGTTGTCCCATCTAACCTGTCCATTGAAGCATTTCCTACAAACGTCAACATCAACCCTTTCGAAATTTTAGACTCAATTTTTGTTAAATTTTGTTCAAGGCAAACCTTTGTTTGGCAAATTTGTCACCATGACCATTTCTGGTTGGAGGGAACCAACGACGATTATAATCTAACTTATGAAGGTATTAACATAGTAGACAAATTACAGACAGAACCATGTTAAAATGCAAAATTTTCGTTGCCCATAATTCTCGTAATTCTTTCTTGGAACTTTTCCGGAATGAAATATTACAAGTTTCCTTTCTTTCTTTCTTCTTTATTATTTACTTTTGTCCATTTTCCATTTTCCATTTGCTGAGATCGTTTCAAACGCTGAAACTTGAGCCTGACAGTACTGAGAAACATTAAACGAACATCAGTTATCCTTTAGTTCAGAAAATTCCCTGTGAACGGTGCAAATGAATCTTTAACGTGACGAAGGTCTCGTTGATTTTCAAATGCTACGTTCGCGTCAGACCATCGACGTATGCAAATGCGTCTAAAAAGAAAAAGAAAAAAAAAATCCTACGGTTAAACGATTTAACTCGATCTCGCGTAGCAAACGTCCCGATAAATTGGATCGTACGTGGCCCCGAAATATGTATTTGCTTAGATCAGGTAGCGAGCTGTATGTAACGTGGGCTCTGTGCGCCGCAAAGGGTGAAACGAAGCGAGGACCGCGAAACCGTCGATGCTTTCTTTCCCCGGAGGAACGAACGAGGAGAGAGGAAGCGGTCGACAACGACTACTACGTGAAAACGTTCGGCTACCTGGAACGTTTGCTTGCATAATTTAGCCGCTCTTTCCTGACCCAACGACCCTGGGGAGCGCGCCCTGAGACTTGCACCTTGTCTCGCGCGCCTCGCCACCTTCGTGGGGTGCGAAAACATTTGTAAAAAAACACCGGGACACGGAACCGTCTGGTGTTTCGAGGCATCGAGATAGTTCTGTTCGAACTGTGCAAAATCCATTCGCCGATTTCACGCTTCCGACCGCGAGAAATGGAGTTCTACCATAAAAGAAAGAAAGAAAAAAAACAATGGAAGAAGGAAAATACATTATCGACGACGAAGAGACCGATGGAAATAACAAACGAGCAAAGAATGAGATTACAAATTTTACTTGAGAGTAAGATTTCTTCATTTATTCAAGAATAAGAGATGAGATTCTTCGCAAGTTTCGAAAAGCGTCGTCGACGCGTCCTCGTCGCGAGAAATCGACTGCCGAAGAGTTTCGAACGTACGGTAGATCGCCGGAGTCGTAAAAAGGCACGAATGCTTGCAAACCCTTGCACGCGAATGGAGGGGAACGATAACCAACGTAATTTGGTCGCTTTTATGCTTCGAATGAATATTTTAATATTTTAATATGAAACACGTCGAGGGATTTTACGAGGCGCCGTGGCATCTCCTCGCGGAACTGACGTCATCGTTCGAGCTGTGAACTTTCAGGAACCAGGAGAACAAGTCTGAAAGGGAAAAGAAATTAAAGAAGGGGTGGAGAAAAAAAAGAGGTGGCGCAAAGAGCAACGGAATGAGATGCTGAAATTTACAGAAGGAATGAAACGGGAGGACACACTGTTTTTGAAGAGAGAAGGAAAAATAGTTGATGAAAAAACCGTTCGACAGGTGGCAGCAGCGCGCGGTCTTTTCATTTCCAGAGAGTGGAAAAATCAACCTGGCAACCCCTTTCCGAACGTATTATATATGTATTTCGGGAAGCGTGCTCGGATACGCGGTGATAACTATGCTGCCATCGTGTGGCAGCGAGAGAAACTACCTTTGTCACGGAGGAGAACCAATGGTAACGAAACATGATCGATCGTCAAGACCGGAAAAAATCGAACTTGACTCGAAAGTTCTTTCTTTATATTTTTGAGATACTGTAATTTTCTTTCCTTTTTATTTTTTTGATTCGTTTATTTATAATCGTAAAATGTGAAAATTAAATACTTCTTCCACATAGTGGAAAAAGATTTCATCAGAGCGTCTCGTACACAGCTTTGACTTTTAAATGTAATTGATTGAAGTTTCAGAACTGTAAAAGAACATTACTTTTTATTTAAAAAGCTAAACGTGCTTCGAATTTTCGATTTCTCGTTCGTTTATTTATTACGAGGTATATATCATCTCGGCGTGCCCCAAATTTCTAAGAGCAAAGCAACACGTAAGATCTAGAACCGGGAAGGACGAAAAAAAGATCGAAAGAAAGATCGCGCAGACTTTAACGTTTCACCAAGGGGAAATCGATGGCACGCGCGTGGAACGATGCGACCGGCGCGAGGAAATATGTCAACGATGGAGGGGAGAAAAAGACAATGGTTTTATATACAGCCAGAGATTCGTGACCTGAATTTCGACGACTCGGATCGGCAAAGCGAGCGGAACGATCGTTCCCGAGAAACTCGGGAAAGAAATTGCTTTCCTTTCGCGATAGGGAAAACGTTAAGACAGAAGAAGAACGCAACCAAAAGAAGAAAGGCTAGGCACGACTAGATGGAATTTCTGTCTCTCATTGGCTCGGGTGTCATAATCGACGAACCGAAAGGGATTAAAGCTTGACCGAGATTCGATTAGAACACCGGAGGCGAAGGATCGAATCGTCCCGTGCTAACTTCGTCGACCGCTTCGACGATCCTTGACCGAGGACTAGGCGACAATTCGCATGAGAATGTAGCCTTGCCGAAGTAGCGGGAATTTCCGGAACCTGCATATTGTTATATACCTACTCCACGATGCTCCAAGGACTCGTAATTGCCAGAGGAACTTCTACGAAGGGATAACACGATGCGATTATCGACGACGTTACGAGATTTCGCTGCGACACCAATCCCTTCGCTTCGAAGGACAACGAAATGTGTATGCGAAACTAAAATATTCTATTTTCTTTCGTGTAGAATATTTTGAAGTTTCATTAACTATTTCTGCACTGGGACATTGATTATTGTAATTACATCAGGCTTGAAAGAAATCTAAAAATATACGTGAAATATAATAAAATTTAATAAAAATTATATTTCGCAGAGATCACTTGATATTCCCAGTGGGAACACATTTGCTACTTGTTTACTATATGTTCGAGATGACCATTGCTAATTTTTTATTAGTGTTTGTACTAAATATCTCATAACTTTATATACGCTTTCAGATTGGTCGCTTTGTCAAACTTTTCCAAGTTAATTGATTTCTACACTGAAACAATAACGATAAATAAATTTCGTTTCTTCCATCGTTATCGTAAGACTCGCTCATCGATCGTTACTAAATGAGTAAAAAACGAATATTAAAATGAAGTTCCCATCCTCGGAATTTTAAACACTCGTTGAGACGACGATCCAAGCAACGACGAAGGAAAATCGTCCAAAGATAGAAACAAGTAACAACGTGGTCCGAGACACGAGATGAAAAGGAGTCGAGGCACGAAAGACGAAAACGCGAAGCGTCGGGAGGGAGGGGGGATGGATTTTTCGAGCGAGGCGAGCCCCGCAGGCTGGTTGCCCGGTTTCATCCTCCCGCTCTGGCCGCTCTACACCGTCGCAGAACGGAACCCGCAGGAAGGGCCGAAAGTTTCGCGAGATAACGATCGATGCCTGAAATATGCACCACGCCAATTTGCCGATCAAAATTATTATTAAGAGGTACCTCTGGCGAAGAGGCCCGGCGAGAGGTCGGGCAAAATGGAACGCCCTACACCCCACCACCACCGTCACCGTCGTGTACCAAAATCGGCGCGGTACGACGGCTCCTTCTTCTTCTTCTTCTTCTTCTTCTTCTTCTTCTTCTTCTTCGGAGTTCAGCATCGTCAGGCTGTATTCGAAATGTGTGAAAATGGGAAAGAGAGATAGAGAGAGAGGTCTACGTAAATGCGAGCG
>NIPQ01090784.1:0-10750 GCA_002806875.1 Lepidotrigona ventralis hoosana
TACATGTGTTACTATATCAAATTACTCGATTACTTGTTGTTGTAAATTTATAAACTATCTATACTTACACCAGTAGGTAAAACAGTTTTGTAGATAGCCATTGACGTAGACAAAAAGTTTTATTCAGATTGAAAGTGACGCGTGCATCCTCGTGACATGGATATTCCTCTTAATTGATAGTGACGCGTATACGTCGTATTTCTCTTCTCGTTGCAAATTTCGGCATGTGCGCGCCGATTTTACGAGTGACAAAACGTTGAATAACGGAGAATGTCGTCACCGACTCGGAATTTAAATCCTGCGACAGTGTGACAACGTTAAGTAGGTGCTCTCAACCCCTTACTCTTTGCTGACTTGCTTGACACGCCGGCCAACAGGGTCTCTCATTTGTAAATCTTCTGCCGTTGCAAAATCAGTCGTTGAACTTACCTTTGCCTCTTGTACGAATGCCAAGTACCGGTGTCGCGACGTAGCTACGTCTGAAGCTTCTTCCCGTCAACGCATTTCCTGCTGCATCTTTCCAATTCGAAACTAATTACTCTCCATTGTGTTTGTGATTCTAAATTGTTGTTTCTTGATGATTATTAACTTTTGCATAACTACTGCTAACTTTTCTAACCAATGAAAATAAATTAACTGGTCGATTCCCAGTTTCTTGGAGATAATAATTGTTTCATTTATAATTCCCCTATATTTTATAGTAAAATAAGTTAGTTGTATTATACATTATATAGTTTATATAATTTTATATATTTATAGTTATATTATACAATATATAATATTAATTTAAAAGATATGTATTATATGTAAAATACTCTATTTACATTTTTCAGTAATTTCCATGAATTGTTGTTGCATTCATATAATTCACAAAAAATATGAATTGCCATTTTGAAATTTTGAATTATTGTAAAATCTCACCTATTTGAATGAACGTAGAAATTATGTCCTAAAGAAGTTTGTGAAAGGATAGTTATCTTATAGAAAGTGTCACTATTTGAACCCAGAGTGAACAAAAATAAGAATCTCCAACTACGTACATTTCAGGCTGTGCCTAAATTGAGAAGAGAAAGTGAAAGTGTTTGGATTCATCTGTTTCTATTATACATCTGTTTCTATATACATATATATGCACATACATATGCATAGATATCTACAATGTATAAACTAAAAGAATAAGAAATTTTTTGATTTTCTTGTAATGGCGAATTATGGCAAAAAAGAAACAATGTAAGAAACATTAAAAGAAATAATGTAAATGTAAGAAAGATTGAAGTATACGAATTTCAAATTGGGGACATAAATTATTGAGTTGCATTGGATTGTTATTGGTCAAGAAAAATATGTTCAGTGTAAAACGAGCTATGTTGAAAAGAATTTATTTACTCATCGCTTTTGCTTTGACCGTAAATTAGGTTGCTGCGCAAATTTATGCAAATTAATATTTTTATGAATTTATATTTAAAGAAGCAGAAACTGAGTAAAGATTTGTTTCAGTTTCTGAATGTTATAACAAGCATTTTGCTATACACATTTTCGTACATTTTTATATATTGCGTACGTAAAGAATTAAAAATATCTTAAACCATAGTTCTTTGTGATTTATAACAATCACAAAAAGTGGTAGCCACTGTATCCACGCGGACTTCTTTCTTGTGTTGTGTTCTCAGAACGAATTAAACGAGATCGAATTCGTCATTTGCGTGGTGCACGCCGAAGAGGAGAATGAAAATTGACAAATGTAAAACGTTGTAACTTAATGATGCAGGATTGGAGGCTCTGGAAAAAGCTCTCTATTGTTGGGAGGATGCTCTTACAGCGTTCAGTTCTTCACTCAATAATGGTACACTCGCATTACCGTCTAAGGCGGATGCAGCATTTACGCACGATGTACAAGAGCTCCTTGACATGGGTTATCAAATTCAGAACCATGCAGAGCTCCTTTTTATCGACCAGGTAACTTTTTCTATTTCCTATTACGATTTTTTTTTTTTTTTTTCATTACTCAATTACTCTTAAAATAATTTTATGTGATCAAAAATGAAAAAATGTCTATTATAGAAAATAGTTTGAGAAAAATTTAATTACGGCTATTCTCATCTCATCAATATATCATACCTTTGAAATCTTTCGTCCCTCTGCACCTACCATACCATCCCACTGCATTCATCAATTGCTTTTTCACCATATAAAAAGATGTGAAAATTAATCCAATTTAAATGATAACTGACTAGAGCAATTAGTGCAATGAGTTACTTGACCTACCAACAAGCAAAGAAGAATTACTACATAAGAAATTTCACGACATCGCTGCCGCGCTTGTTTGAAATCTAAGCATATAAAATTCTCTTATAATTGAATTCTTATCGATAATCTTATTATATAATTAATAACATCTAATTATTAACATCTTGCAGACAGTTTAAAACTAAATTATAGATATAGGAAAAATAAGTTTTTCGTTTTTGCAGCATTCAGTATTATTCCGAAACGAAGATGAAGAAAGTATAGATAGTCATAAACCTTCGAATATAGGTAGCCGGATATCCGGTAAAGATAAAGCAGATGCTGCGTCTTCTCCGGAATCTTTTGAATCTGCACGTGATGGGGTAATTTTACATATTAAATTTTTTTTTTTCTTATTATATATAATAAATTGTTAGTCTATATTTTTTCATTTACATATTAATACAGGTAGCAGATTTAAGAGAATTTGAAGAATTTTCGGAATTTTTCCCTCATTTTGAGAAACAAAAATTGTATCACGCTGCACTCAAACAACACGAGGACAAAAGTATTCAGTGCAGGTAAAAAAAAGAATCTGTTTAATTTTTATATTTAAAAATATAAGGTATGATTTATCAGTTTATGTACGTTTGCTCATATGATTTATTAAGTAATGTAATATTTTTATTACAGACGATTGCATACAGAATTAGTAAAGTGTGGCTCAGATGTAGAATACTTAGCAAAGGTGCATTGTTTGCGACAAGCATATACAAAATTGTTCACTGTACCTTCGACTGCAGAATGGATTGCTGACATAGGCAGACAAATTATTAGTGATTTGATCATGTATGCAGACAGGGTATACACAACATATTTATTTACTACTTGAGAAATATATATATATATATATATATCTTAAAATAATTTAAATTAGTTTTTAATAAAAAAATTTTTAATGAGTTTTAATAAAAAAATTTTCAATATTAGGATCCTAAGGATTATTTAACTCATTATGAACGAATGTTAGAATTTTTACAAGGGCCAAACAATCATAAAATAATGGAAGAGGAATTAACTGCAAGAGGTGTAAAATGTATGAACTTCTATGACGTTCTAATCGATTTTATTTTGCTAGATGCCTTTGAAGAAGTTGAAAAACCGCCCTCGTCAATTAAAGCTATTTTACAAAATAGATGGATATCTGCTAGTTTCCGTGAAACTGTAAGTATCTAAAATAATAAATGTTTTAATCTCTTAATGATGCTTATTAATTTTATATTCAAGGCAATCGGAACTGCAGTTTGGTCAGTTCTTGTGGGTAAAAGACAAATGTTGAAATATGACAAAGGATTTCTGGCCCATTTTTATTCGATTTCTGAACAAATTTCTCCAGTACTGGTATGGGGTTTTTTAGGCCCAGAAGGAAGTCTACGTTCTACCTGCCACTATTTCAGAGATCAAGTAATAGAATTCCTTGTAGATATATTTAATTTCTTTAAAGTAAGATACACTACTATCGATAACCTCGCTGAAGATATACTCAGGGAAATGAAAGGAAGAGTCGAAAATATAAATCAAAGACTTTCTCTAGAAGGTTGTAATTAAATACAAACAAATAGGTATTACATAGCAGTGATAGATATATATATATATATATATATATATATATATATAAAATTGAATAGATATGTCAATGGCTAAAAAAGATCTGATATACTTTCTATTGCATAAAATGCATTTACGATTTTTTTAAGTAACCTGAGTACCAATCTTTACTCTTTCGTAATTATTATAACTTATCTGTTCATGTTTATTCACAGTACAACTATTATATAAGCACTATGAAAGATATGAAAAAAAGATGGTAATTATTTGGAATATTTTTTTTTTATTTTGGAAAGTTCCAATTTCAAGAAATGCATCTTCAAGTATTTATTTCATTTAGAAAAACAAAACATATACAATATAAAACGAATATATTCCTTATATGACTTTATTTCTTGTAATATAAATTATATAAATTATGTGTAAATATTAATATCAAAATATTACATTTTTAATATAAGAATTTAGAACAAAATGTTAAATATGAAATTTTATTTTATTATAAAAATCAAATTTAATATATTGCTATTATTTCAATGTTACAAATTTGTTTATATCAGTTGTTGTCAATGATGTTTTATAACTATTTGTAGCATTTAAAAATAGCATGATAAATGTTCCAATTCCTAATATATTCCATAAAAAATAATATAATGGTACGAAGGCACTAATAATATGCTCTTTATGATAAATTATTAAAATATACAGAATCTTGATATCAAGACATTTAACTAGAATACTGTCCAAACAGTTACTTATATAAGCATAATTTATCAGAAGAGATAAGTAATGAAAGAATTAAAAAAATTTTTAAAAATAATGTTTAATCATTTTATCTCGCGTTATAAATTATAAATTTATTTACATTATCTTCTTTAAAATATTTTTCTTATAATTTTTTATAAAAAAAAATTACAAATATCAACTAAAAAGCAAAGGATCCATTGCCAAAGATAAGAACAATATTGCTAGTGATGAACTGACTATTATGAATACATGTTTTTTAGTAGCTATAGTTTACATTGTGTATTATAAACATAGCATGAAGACATTCCAATATTGTAATTTTGTAAGTATTATTTTTTGAATTCTGTGAATCAGTCATGGGTAACAAAAGCAGTAAATTTTATATACAAAGAAATATATTGTGTAAACATTATTCATTTATCTTCGTTCAGTCTCATAATTTTTACTATATGATTTATAATATTCTATCCTAATTGAATATAAAATGATTTTTTTTTTATTCTGAATATTAAATACTGAATATTAAAGATTTCAGTATATGAGAATATTCATAATACCGAAGCATTAGATTTTCTAAGCACCAAATTCAATGTAAATTTTTATCTATGTGACACAATGTGAAATACATATAATATATAATTTTTATTTTTATTTTTATATTTATGTAGCAGGTTTCGTGCTGTAAACTATGTATATCTATGTATAATGTACATCAGAATATTTGTTAAGTTGAATTAATCTGCATTTTGACTAATTGCAAATAATAAGTTTAGTAAAACAAAAATGAAAAGATGAAGTTTTTATGCATAAAGTGTGTTTTATCCAAAATTTTATGTATCATGCAATTTTATGACTCGAATCAATAAATGTAGTATAGTAATATAATAATTTAAGTAAGAAATTTATTAAAAAAAGTTGAAGTGCTATTCCTTTATTTAAAAATATATTTAGACATTACGAGTAGTATTATCGTGTATATATAGCATGAGTAGATTAATCAAATATCATATCCATTATTTCATCTTCAGATTCTTCTTCATCACTAGATGGTACAACCGGCATTATTTGAGTTATATGATTTCTACGCTTATATTCTGTAAAATCCTCCCTTTCTGTGATAAGACGATCATTGTTATACTACATAATGTGATGATTAGTAAAGATTTACAAAATATTGTCAACCATTAGACATTAATATTTTCTACTATATAATAAATAAATATGTAGTTCCAAATACAAATAAAAATACTATTCAATATTGAATTGCATATATTATAATTACCTCTATTTCTTAAAGCTGCAGTGATCCAATCGGATTTATATATATGATTTGAATCTAGGCCAATTAAAGGATTTTTTTCTTTTTGTATGCACAATCTTAACCATTCTGTCCCTACCAATTTAATAGAAATTATTGAAAATATACTACAAACATAATAAATAAATAGAAAAAAATAGTTATGTTACATTTATGTGCCTTTGCAAGTGTAATCTTAATTTCTCTTTCTAAATTTTTGTGAACTGTTTTTTCTGCCACTATAGTTCCAAAAAGATATAAACAAATATAATATTTCTTTGAATCTGTCGTTGTGCTAGAAATAATGTAAAAATATTTTGTACATAGTCTTGCAAGAAATAATTATAGTTTTATATTAGACAAACGTTCGAAATACCTAAATAACAGATGATCACATTCTACGTGAAGGAAATAGTCTTTTATATCTTGTAGTAAAATACGTAAAATAACTGTAGTATCCGTTTGATACCACAGAATTTTCGGTGTATGATATATACTCACAAGTTTTAGACAGTTCATAATGTAATTAAAATCGCAAAAACAGTATATGCACTTGTTATGTGCAAAAAATATTATAAAAACATGTCATGAATCATAAATCTCTGATATCATATAACCTCTCATAAACAGAAGATATAGCAATTTATTCGTGGAGTAAAAAATTTGAAAGATTTTTCTTTGTAAACGTACTTCAATTATTATAAAAATTTTTCGTTGTTTTCAGCCATATTACAAATATTTTGGCCATATTTCACGCACATATAACGTAGAACAGAAGAACAAAAAAATAATAAATTCGAAACGATATTCCGCGCTTTTAGTTGGTGAAATTTTTCTCGTACATATTTATAATCAAATGTGTAAGTTCCGACTTTTATAATTTCATATTCGCAACGATTTTATTTATTTATTAATCTACGTTATAAATATAAAATCATCGAAAAAAAAATTTACATGTAAAATAGAAATATTTTTAGTTTCGAGTTATTTTAGTTTTTTACATTTTTTCCACGAAAAGCGCAGACAACGATTAAAAAAGAAGAAAAGAAAGAATCTGCACATTTCCTTTAGTGCCTGTGTCGAGTGAAAGGCATACTATATAGACTACGTATTTGAAGACCAATAAAGATTCACTTCACGACGTTAGTTGATAAGCCGGGTGTAATTACGGTAAAACGTCAAACGTTAAGATAAAATGTCAAGAAACGATGGCAAGAAAGACTCGTCAGCGTCTACGTTTCGAAAAATTGATGTTGATCAATACAGTGATAATAATTTCAGAGAAGAGGATGCTGACGGAGGAATAGGAGGACCTACGGGTCCAGATGAAAATGAAATATTAACACTTCTTAGCCAATATCCTTTTTCGTCGCTTTCAAATATAACTATAAACGTCACAGTAATTTTTTGTTGCACGTCATCGTATTTTCCTTAATATTTATTCAAGGGTAAGAATGCAGAAGCGCTAATATCAGTATTGAGGTGTGCACCCCTTGGGTGTAAAAATCAACAAGTAAAGGTAACCTCAGTAACGCACGCCTTTATTTCAATTTAAAATACAAATTGATGACACAATAAAGTTCAAGTTTATCATCTTTTGATATCTTGATACAAATGCTATGACATATATTGTCCCTTTTATATTAATATCATGAATGTACGGTTTGGTAAATAATAACAACCGAATATAAAATAATCAGATAATTCTGAATAAAGATTATGAATAAAATTTAAGAGTATATTGTTTATTATCATGATATACTTGTAACAAATAAAATTTATTTCATTGAAAAAGTAAAAATTTGCACATTTACTTCAATTTAAAGGGGACAAAATATATAATAAACGCTACATATACAGCTCACAGATGTATACTTGAACAAACCTTTTATAGATATATTATAACTGCGTCATAGAAAATATGTCAAAATTTCATTCTGTAACTTCTATATACATTTTCGTGTTGCTTTATAATTTTACTAATATAATCTTGTTACAATGCTACAATAGTACAATTTCAAAATATTTTGTATAATATATACATAAAAGATTTGTAGTGTTCAGATATTTTTGTGAGCCATAAACCATGTATTTGATGAATGTGTAATAATATAATATTTAACAAAATGAAAATATGTATTAATTTTCTTTTATTACAAAAATTTGTGAATTTGCAAAAGCCAATAATGATTGAATATTACAGGATAACGCACGAAATTTGACGCTAAAAGTCCTTCTAAGTATAAAATCTACTCAAATAGATGATTGCTTAGCACAATTAGATCGTGATTTACTGGATGTTTTAATGAAATACATCTATCGGGGATTTGAAATTCCAACAGAGGGTAGTAGTAGTCATTTATTAACTTGGCACGAAAAGGTGTACAATATCAGTGGTGTTGGCAGTATTGTACGAGCGTTTGCAGATAGCAAACGTGCTTAAAAAAATTTGTACATTTTCTAATGTTCATTACAATGATTAATCCTTACTGTTACTCATTGTCATTGTTAATACAATGAGGATGTAGATAGAGGATGTAGATTCCACATGGAAAATATAACACATTGGTGTACATTTGTTATCAATAAAGTAATTTTTATTTCTTATATATTTGGAGAAATATTTTTTTCATTTTAAAAGTCCACTGTCATTGATCAATATTTTATTACCTATTTAAACTAGAATTTTCTATATTTTATATACAAAACAATGGTACAATATATCAGAAATAATCTTTTATTAGAATTTGATATTACGGATTATATATCTATATGTTTATCTGCATGTAATAATTTTATGACAGTTAAATATATTTGAAACAATGATACTATATATATATATATATATATGATACTATATATATATATATGTATGATACTATATAGTATGATACTATGTAGTATGATACTATATATATATATATATATATATTTATATATAATGTTTATATTAAATGATAATTAAATCATATTAATATATAACAAAATGGATAAAATTAGAATATTAAATAAATTCTATACTAATTCTAATTTATTTTATTATTGCAGAAATATTATTTAACAGAGCATTCATTACTCACATTTGTCCTTTACTGTGAGCATTATCATATTTGTTTGATGTATCAAGTATAATGCACTTATGAATACTGCATTTGCTCTGTAAGAAAGAAAATAGTCGCGTTTTTAAAATGAAAGATGAATAGGGGAAAAAAAGGATGAAACATAATGATGCTTACTGTCCTTCTTTAAAATATTCTTTTAATGTATTGCTAAACCTTTTACTGTATTTGACAAATTCTCTTTTTCTTTGATCCAATGCCTGCTTTCCAGCAGAGCCACGAATAAATGCGGTTACTTCATTTACTGCATCTAGAAGCTTTTTTATTGCACTTGCAATTTCTCTGAAATACAGATGTATCAAAAACATATCATATACGATAAATAAGATAAATTTTGACTACAATAGATGTAAGCATAAAAACACACTTAATTGTTTCAAGAAAGGTTTTTCGATCTGTTATTTCATCAGGAATTCTGCTAAGTATTCTTTTCAAGGAAGTTGATTTGCGATTCAGTTCTTGGAAAGCATCCTCAGATCTAGCTGATCTATATTCTACAACTATAATAGAATACATAAAATAACAATAGAATATAATTCATCATTTCAAATGTTTCATGTAATGTTTCAATGTTTTTAATCATAATATAATTTTAATTATTCATATTTTATTAGATTGGAATTATACCATCATAATCAGAAGCTGCTCCTTGTAATCTTAAAACACTCTCATTCATATCAAGATTAAGTTCTGCCCGTCGTATTATACCAAGAATTAAATCATACGTAATTCCTGGATGGGAATTTTCAGCTTTCAATAAAGCTGTGCGTAATGTTTGTGCTGCCAATACATTTTGTCTCTCTAACTATGTAATAACAAATTAAAGAAATAAGTTACAAATAAAAAAACAAGAATATATATTTTTAAAATAATGTATACATATGTACATAATTCTTTAACATAGTCTTTTAACATACATAAAGAGAATCTTTTTTTATATAAACACATTGAAAGATACAAAATGTAATTCATAAATATATTTAAACAGCTACCATAAAAATCTTTAAGTGTATACGTTATGTTGTATAAAACAGCTACCATAAAAATCTTTAAGTGTATACGTTATGTTGTATAAAACATTTTGAAATATTATTAGCAATGTGACGAGCACAAAATGCACTGNAGCACAAAATGCACTGATTATATTAACAAAATCTAAAAATCAAAATTTAGAAAAGCATATAACAGCTACATAGATATTTATGGTAAATATATAATGAGAAATTAATATATAACACGAACAATCGTGTAAAATATACAATAAGTATTAAAAAAATGGTTCCACTAAATATTAAATATTATAAATATTTTATTAAAAACTAAGATTTGCCTCAAACTTTATTCGATATAGTGGCCGACATTATAATGTATAAATAAAAGAAATTTTCAGTACCTTCATTAATATTGGTCTTAAGACAACAGGTAAGATCAGCGATGTAACTGGAGTCTCATCGCCCATTGTCATCCTTTACAACGTTTATTTATAAATACAGCTCAAACGTAATTAATTCGCAATTAAACAAATGCGTATAATTGATTTCCTAATTGGCCAATTTAGGCATAGATAAAGTTGTTTACATTAAAAAATGACCATAGTCCTGATATGACAGCTGTCACGATCGGTACCTTATTCCAAAACGAGGTAATCAGGTTGTGCAACTTGATTTTTAGCAGAATATCTTTATCTTAAATTTTGTTCGAATGTAACGAAAACGTTCGAAAAATAACTAGGAATTACAGTTATTCTAGAATT
>NIPQ01090786.1:0-27208 GCA_002806875.1 Lepidotrigona ventralis hoosana
CTATGTTTATTGCAAAAAGGTTACATAAGTAATGATAAAAAATACATTCTAAAGTGAATTTAAAAAAAGACATCACTTTTCTCTGCTTAACAATTTATGGAGCTAGTCAATCTGACTTTTGAACGACTCATTTAATTTTATCGAATTGTTTCATTATTAATTATGTAATGCTTATATTTTAATAATTATTTCTATTTATACTACGGTCAATATAAATGCATAGGATAAATAAAACCTATATCTAGGAATAAAGAAATGAAATGAAACATAAAAATTAATTATATGATTAGAAAATTACGAAAACATGTTGATTCCACAATTATAATGCATGTTTTTTATATGTTTATGTTTAGAAACATGTAAAAATGTTTCGTTACTCCTGTTCTGAAATTTGGGACATTCTATTTTTTTTTAGATAAAAAATGAATTTTTTCATACTGAGAAATATGAATACTGTAATTATAAGTTTAATTTCTAAATATGATTATAAATTTCACTTTCAAATATAATTACATTTCAAATATAAATATTTCACAATATGAATTTCGTAACGTAAAATAACTTATAAATCATTCATTACAGAAAGAAATGTTTTAAACAAGAGTTACGTGGTTTCCAAGTGCTGTAATTGTTTTGTTGGTATTTTGCTTTCTTATCAAGATATGAAATCGCCTTCAATTTTTTAAAAATTGAATTATATATATTTTATTATCTATTAATCAATACAACTCGACATTTTCCTCTTATATATATATATATATATATATATATATATATATATTGAAAAATTATCAGGAGATACTTATTTTAATTTTGTAAAACTTGTTCACATTGTTCTTATAAAATTAAAGTTAAAATATCTACAAAACCAACAACTTTTAATTTTTAATTTAATATTTTTAATGACATAGGTTAATATTTCAAATATTAAACTCTATTATCATTTTTATTATTATATTAATAAATATAAATAATATTGAACATTTATTTTGCACTTTTATATTTTACTTGCATAAATACCATACTACGCTTTTTGCACATTTAAGACACATAAACCAGTTTTTTCATAATTATTCTTTAAAAAAAAAAAAATTTTTAACAATTAGAAAGAATAATAAAAAGTAAATTGATTATACTCACAAAGAAGATATCTGCTTATTCAAAATGTTGATCGAGTTGCTGTCGTCTGTTACATTGAAAGTAGCAGTTACGCATTTCCCACCGAACTCGAAGAATGCAAAGTACTTCTCGATCTCATACCACTTTCCCAAATACTAGAAAACAATGGAAGACGCACGATTTACTGCAATGACATACAGTTCGAAGAAAGTCTGAACGAGTCATCTTTGAACTTGAACAATTTACATATCGCTCGTTACATCGCATGTATATCAATGTCCTATTGAGGACAACTTTCTAAATGCAGGTTGCATTTCTTTATAAGTAAGCCAATAACACAGGTATGTAAGAAATCTATTCCAGTTTCTAGTATAAAAACTTTGAAACGTGTTGTTATCGTACGTACCCTTTTTATGTCGAAGTTCTGTATGGTTTCCACGTTAGGACACGAACCCAAAAATGGTACCTGCGCTGTCACAGCACTTGCGATGATTAAAAGTAAATATATCCGCAACATTGTCTCTTCTGTAAATAGAATTATCAGATTTGTTTAAATTCTATTATTACAATTGTTACTGTAATTTAAATTTTATCATCAACATTGAGATTAATATTTCGAGATGGTATAATATAACGTTAAATTAAGTTTTCTTCACATATTTACGCAATATTGCATATTTGTATAGAATTTGTAAAGAATTTAACTGGGATGTTTCACCTCACATTCTTTGTCTCACATTTTCCAGATATTGCCTTGTTTGATTTGGTATTCTTATCAAAGAATTTTCTTTGCGTTGAAAGATTCAGCTCAATAAATAACATAAAAATGCATCTCGAGCAATATTTTACTAGCAAACTACAAAAGCTTTGGAAAGATGGCATTATTAGAAGCTCCGGAGAAGTGGTGAAAAGTAATAAATAAATTGGAATGGATAAATCGTACGTAATTCAATAGCGATATAAAACATAAAATATAAGGCATACAATAATACTTTTGTGTTTATTTTACTCTGCCTTGTACTAAATTGTGACAATTAATAATATTAAAATAAAATAT
The DNA here is from genome assembly GCA_002806875.1 of Lepidotrigona ventralis hoosana. NCBI lineage: Eukaryota > Metazoa > Arthropoda > Insecta > Hymenoptera > Apidae > Lepidotrigona > Lepidotrigona ventralis. Next base: position 2,177 of record NIPQ01090786.1, read on the forward strand.
ATATAATTTATTTTCAGCAGTAATTATTAAAATGTAGTAACCAAAATTTGATGAAATCTAATATTTCTGTATAGAAAACAAAATGTTCGACCAATTGATATGTAAAAAAATATAGACTTTCATTTAAAATTCATAATCATAAATTTTTATAAAGAATAATAAATTTAAGAAAGTGTTTTCCATTTTTGAAATGATATATTTTCGTTTTGAAATATCGTCTTTTTATAAACAAATTAAGTGATCCTATTTAATTTAAACAACCTATATAACTAAAATACATTATGATAATAAAAAATAAATATATCATCATCCTGAGAGTACCATATAGATAATAATCTAAAATAATAATTTACTTAATAGAGATTCAAAGAGAATAACATATTACATAACATATTAAATGAATATATCAAAGGATATATATTTAAAGACAGCTACTATGTTAAAAACAGAATTAAATTAAATGAAAAAAAGTAAAATGAAATATTAATACAACATTATTCTCTTAAGAAATTAAAAGGAAAATTATAAACGAATGAATCCACTAAATTTCCATTATAGATCACTATATATTTCAAACTTTTGGACGATAGAGTATGTACGCACATTCGTGCGCCAGTTATAATCATTTCGCATCATCTCTCTTTATATGCGACGCGATATACAAACGGAAGGAACACCGTGAAATCTTTGATTGCGATCAAGCCAAAATTATGAGAGTCACGAGTTGAACTGATTTGAATGGAACACGTACCGAATCGACAATCGTCGTGCACGCTGAATCTAGACAACTGGAAAAACTGATCGGGGTTGGACAGTGACACTTCTCACGCGATCAACTGTTCGCCAGTGACTGGACTTCCCAGTTCTTTGCACCTTTCTGCTTACGCGGCCAAGAATCATGAAGGCTGACTGGATGTGTTCGAAAGATTTCTGTCAGTTAGTGGGTCACTAACGGTACGCTGGAAGTTCAAGAAACCCCAGACTTATGGCTTGAATTTACCGCCGGCTAATCAGTTAATTCTTCTTTCCCGATTTAATTTCGACAGGACAAATTTCGTGCAAGTTCTAGAAACTATGGGCGAGAATTAGAAACAATTCGCATATGGTTGTAATGTGATATTTAAGATATGAAAGGTATGTCGAACGATTACTTGTATTTTTGAGTTATTAGAAAAAAAAAAAGGTAGATTGTAAGACGTATCGATTATTTTTATCTGGCGTGAGTTTATTTAAATTCATCCTCTGTTTCAGTTTGTTGGACCTTGACACATTTTAGTCGAATTAATTGAATTTGAATAATATGGTACCATATATAGTAAATAAAATTGAGTGTAATAAAATATTATTATTAGATTTTTTTAGATTTGAAGAATTATATTTTTAATATAAAACTTTCCATTATTATTCTATAATAAAATATATACGTTGTATTATGTATATCATATCTATTATATATATATATAGCATATGCTTTTTCATTTGTTATTTTTAATCTGTTATTGTTTTCCTTTATAAATGTAAAATTAAAATATTTGGAATGAATTGAACAAAAAATTATGACATGTAGTAGTAATAAATAAGTATGAAAATATTTGTTCATCAATGTTTTTGTTATCTATTTTTATTGATAATTAAATTTTATTATTAACTTTAACATAAACATAAAGTTGAATATTACTTGATAATTTTATTTAACGTTACTAATATTGGGCATTACTTTATTACATAAAATGTACTACTGAATATGATTGATTATATATATATATATAAATTCTTTAAGAATTTGTTGATAACCGTAAATCGAAATGGGACAAATCATAAATACAACAAAATTTTATAGCAATGTTTTATGTAACAATTTATTTTCTTTGTTTTCTTTTTTTTTTTCCTTTTTTACATTTGTACACGAGTAAAAACAAATATACCCTTCCTGTTTCTCTGTGAACCATGAAAGTGGTAATCCTTTTCTTAAAATATGATGAATAATGAATGCGAAACTCAGGCGAGACTGGCTTCGACAGTACAAAACCGCTACAAGCCTGAAGCTGAACTAATCGACTACAATCTACGCGACATCTCCTCAATGAAATGAATTGAAATTCTCATCTTTATACGTTTTATTTTCACGCGGTTGTCTCTCCTTGTTTCATATTTTCGTTCATTTTTTCTGGCATAGCCTCACCGACATTCTCATTTTTTATTTTTGCATCGTTTATCGGTGCATCTTGTTTCATAGTATCAGCCACTTCCATGATTCGTTCGGGAACTGTGTTAATAGGTTTTTTCTTCAGATTTTCCGTGATTTGAGGTTTCTTCGCTACGGTTTTCTCATCTTCTTTCATATTCTTCATTTCGAGCATAGCTTCTGGCGCGTCTGGTGTTAAAGCAGTTCTGACGTTTTCAGTGTCTTTTTGTGGAGCTTCTTCGGAAGTTTGATCGTTTTGTGCTTCTGATGCTTCTAAGTAGGCGCAGTCTTCTTGGTCTGTTTTTACGAAGAACATTTTGGAGATTTGGTATTTATCCAGGACTGCGTATGCCTATTTGACAAAATATTTTATGTTATTCTCAAACTTTTACTGTGTAATGAAATAAAATATTTAATTGAATCTTTCAAATTAAATATTTTATTTTACACAGTTTTGGAATTATCTCGAAACATTATTAATTATTATTTAATTAAGACAGCGTAAGACATGCCTATTTGAAAAAAAAATTTCGTATTAAAATAAAATTTATAATTAATAATATGAAAATATCAAATGCTAATCTTTTTAATTAAAAATAAAATGATTAAAAGAATGCAAAATTTATTTTACACTATAATAGAATTTTTAATGGCTAAAAAGTTTCTAATTGTCAGTATGAAAATATCAAAATAATAAAGTACACATCTAATTCTGTTAATTAAAAATAGAAATTCGATAATGTTAGTATCTTATTAATAGCGAATTTTTATGCAAATCTAGTTTATGCCTAAATTTGTTTTATTTATCAAGATTTATATATTTTTATCTATTAAATTCATTTTGCAGCATTTATGTATTCGTAAATTTATTATGAATGTTATAGTATACACTCTTGATTAATTGATTTCCTTACTTAGATTATTTTAATATTATTGTACAGTATAATTAGAGTCGTCGTTGTATAGTATAATTAGAAAATATATAGGAACATAACGAACTATTAAATTAAATATGAAATACAAATGTAATAAGATTGTATCTAAATTTTTGATTAACGCTGTATGTTTATATTAATTTAATTTAAATTTTTAATTATTAATTTTAATAAAATTTAAACTTAAGCAATAAATACAAATGCAAACTTTAAAACTATATGTATAAACAATAAATTTAAACGTAAATATTAATACTAAGATATTCAATAAATTAAAATAAAATTTTGATTTTAAAGAGAAGGAGAATTTGAAAGATATTGTAAATAAATTAAGTTTTAATGCATATAAATTAAAGTAAAATTTACCTTTTGTAAGACTGTCCCTGGTGCTTGTCTTTCTCTGGTCATAACCCAGGCATTTTGTGTGCGGAATGGACCAATACCAGAACAACTCCACAGAACCGCATAACTATCGTAATCTGTTTCAAGCACTGAATATTTAGTCTCAGGACTCAATGGCAACGAATATTTCACAGTAAGTTTTCCTTCTTCGGCTTTTGAGGCAGCTTTCTTAATCTCACCCTCTAGTATTCTTTTAATTCCTGTGCTGAATGTTTTTTTTTTTATGAATTTAATTAAAAATAATAATAATAATTAATAATTAAAAGATGCAAGAGGAACAAATAATAAATACTATATTATTATTTAATATTAGTATTAAATGAGTTATATTTTTTAAATACCACATCAAAATGCCATCAATTACAATATAACTTTAAACATTCCTAGGAATATGAGTCTAATTGTAAGACAAAAAAATGACAAATTATTTGATGTATAATGTAAAAGAAAGATCCATCTTTACATTAATATTATATATAATTTAAAAATAACAGCACAATTTAATAAATTACAATTAGTAATTTAATTTTTTGAAGTATACTTACAATCTATTTGTGACTTCATTGGTGACCCGGAATTTACCATCAGTATTCAATGAATAATTTACCATTACGCATCGTGACACTACTTCTGTCAGTTGGAAGTATCTTTCAGCTTCGAACCAGATACCCAGAAACTGGAAAACAATGAAAGTAATTCGTCTATTATATATTTGCACAAGTTTCTTTCAGCATAAAACATTTTTTAATACTTAATATCAATTAAAATAAAAACAGATAAAGATTTAATGCTAAAATTAGTGACAACTAAAATATAAAACTAAAAAATATATTTAAATATTAATANATATTTGCACAAGTTTCTTTCAGCATAAAACATTTTTTAATACTTAATATCAATTAAAATAAAAACAGATAAAGATTTAATGCTAAAATTAGTGACAACTAAAATATAAAACTAAAAAATATATTTAATTATTAATATATATATATATATATTTAAAATATATGAACATTAAGTTTTTGTTTATATATTTCAAGAAAAATTTTTATATATTCATCATTACAAATCTATTAAATTTCTATGAAAAGTTTCGAATTGGTTCATTTTTGTGATTTTACATAGTGTTAAGTGATAAGAACTCCACGAAAAATATTAATTATTGTTTATATAACATGAATATTAAGTAATAAACTTTTAATAATTAAAGTTGGTACATAAAATATCAAATCCCGATAGAACAATGTAACGTAGAATAAATTTTTCATTTTTAACTTCAGAACACATAGATTAAATTATAATTAATAGAATAAATATTTAGAAACCATAAAGTATATTTTTTTCACTTTTAACTTTAAAATACATACAACGACTTATAATTACTAATAGAGCAAATCTAAGAGCAAGCAAAAATAAATTTTTAATTCTCAACACAGATTAAATTACCATTTTCAAAACACATTAAGTAAATTTTTAATCTTTACCAATTGTTTATTTTATGTTTTATAGTACACTTTTTAGAACAAATTTTTCACTTTCAACTGATCAATCATATTTACCTTGTTCATGTCAAAGTTGGCCATCGGTATGTAATCTGGACAGAAACCCAGGCTGGGTATCTGGGCTCTGACCAGAGCCATAACCGAAAGAATCAAAACTATCTTGCCGAACATGTCTACCGTTGATCTGCCGTGAACATCGTTCAAACCGCGTCTCTTATATACATTAACCAGGTAAGAGCGTTGACCGGACACTACCCCTCTCTGTTTTACCAACACGTGAATATTCTTACGGTACTCTCCGTGGCCCCAGAATCTGGTCACCAGGCGATGGTCATTGGTCAATGTTGTTAGACGACTTCTTGGCAAGAAGTTCAACACGAGGTGGTACCTGACTGACTCGCTGAGAGAAATTCGATGCAAGCTCCATTATGCAATTTCTTCGGAAGAAACGGTACTTCTGGACGATAAAGAAGAATCCCTTGTTAGGTGGATCGGTGCCAAGATTTCTTAGATTTCTTAAATTTCTTACTGTAACGGCTACGATCTAGCTAGAATCTCCTGAATTGTTGTTATTTGTGGGTAGTTTAATTTCACAATTATTATTGGTAATAGTATTAATTTAACAATCATTATAGATAATTGATTTAACAGTAATAATATTAATAGTAGTAATATTAATGAATAAAAATTTATTTATTGTATTGAGTATACATCATATTAAGATATTATATTATGACATTAAAATTTCAGTGTTGTAAAAAGAATATTTAATATCACATGCATAAAATACTTATATATTTGAAGAATTATTAATATAGATTAAATTATTAAATTATATATTTATATAATATTATAATAAATCTTTTGGATGTCGATTATTGTATTTTAGATGGTAATTGTTTTAATTGGAATTATTATTAGCAGTAATATATAATTAATTAAAGTTTTAGTATTATAGAAAGATATACAATATTCTGAAAAGAATGTTTATTTATTTGAAGGAATATGATAATGTAAAATTATAGAAAAGTATAAGATTTTATATTTTTACACATAATTACTCCTTTGTAATGGATAAGATGAATCTTTTAAATATTGCTCATTGTTTCTAAAATTCACTAATCATGATAATAATTGTAAAGAATATAATAATGTAGAATTATATTAAAATGTAAGATTTTATATTTTTATACGTAAATACTTCTTTGCGAAGAGCTACAAGCAAAATGAAATTTGAATGGGAAACTTCCGTTTTCATCGAAAGAACGTGAAAATATTTTGTATTCAATTCAACCACTCGCAGTTATTTCGACTTGGATATATTTTTTCTGTTTATTATTTTCAACTAATTAAGCAAGCAAGCATCTCGGAATACACGATTGTGAAACTTACACCTTTGATGGTGTTGTTCCTCTTCTTGTAGTCATTCACAAAGCCGGTTTCAGCAACCTCGACCTTTCGTTGTTAATCTGTATTTATGTGCAAATGGAGCAAGTAGATGGTAAATGTAGCCGAGTTCCCCTTCTCGAAATAAAACAAGAACTGGCTATTACTTATCATGTTGCAATTATGCAATCGACACTGTCTACGACACTAAACGACAGCGTTTAGCATATACCACCATTCTTAATCTATGGCTCGCCAGTAACGGGTTTTTCAACGAGGTTTCTTTTTGTATGAAATCCTTGGTCATCGAACCGTTAGTTTGAAGTAGATATTCCTTTAAATACAGACCAATAGGTCTACGAACGGAGAAACCGCTACAGACAATTTGTTGTAAATTTCACTCAGATATTACTTTTCCCCACTTAAGTGTATATCGATCATTCTCTGTTCAAAAATTGGAAAAATTTTAGGATAAATTCATTTATAAAAAATGAGAAACATTGAGATTTATATTGCATCTAGTTTAGTACATCTGGTCGCTAACAAATGCAATTTGGTCCCAATTAGACTGTGGATTTCTATGCAAATTTTTATTGTTGAAATTAATTGAGTGAAATTAATCCTTTACAATTGTGTTTGGTTGTTTATTTAATGCAGACATGGTGTTTCTATTTAATAAACACTGATAATGTAATAATATAAATATAATTTATTACTTTTAAGAATTATATTAAATACTACTCTATCGTGAGATTCTGATTTTTGAATTTGTATTGTGAAAGTAATCAGTAGTTTTTAACGTGATTTTTTAGTTGAAACATAATATAGCTTGCTATTAAACCTTTCTTTTATTCGAGGTCAATGCTCTTCCTAATTTTGAAAATATTCCATTCAGGACGAAATCATTAACAAATTATTTCACTATTCTATCCACCACGAGAACATCTAAATTTTATTAAATATTTTAAGAGAAAATATTTAATTGCAAATGTTTATTGAAATAAAACTTGTGATGTCCTATTAAGAATCTTATACGTATCTTCGATCTATTTCAACTTACAACTGATATAATGTTTACTCAGAATGATGTTTACTTCGATGGCTCTTGATAAGAGTAGACATACGACTGTTAAGAAAAATGAAACAAGACAGAAATTTGTTTTAACTACAGGTTATAATATTACAACAAATATTCTACTTTCAACATTTCAGATATTTTTGTACGATGCTTGATTTACAAATTTCTCATAAGCGCATAAAAATTCGCAACCTAGTTGCAATATTCAATTACATTAGTTTGATTATAACGAATGTTTATATTAATCAAGATTTTAGAGCATGATGATATCAAGCAAAGAGTTGAGTACTAATTTTCTGTAAATGATCAGGATGTTCAGGATCTCCAGTAACAGCTTTTTATTTAAAAATTCATTAATTTTTTGTCATGTAAAATCATGTGATTTCTTTGAAATATTCTGAACTTCTTCATTGAGCTTTTATCGATTAAAATCGTATTTATTCCGTACTTATTGTTTTTAGAAACAGGAAGAAAATGAAACAAGATGTTCCATCTTTCATGGGAAGGGCATGATTCTATATGTGAAATTAAAAATTGAAAAAAAAAGAACGACATTTTTTCAAGAGTAACATTTGAGACTTTGTTTTCGAAAAAGCATTTTTAAGTTTGGAAATTTGTCAGGTATATTTTAATCTGGTTAATCTTGTGCTTGACGTTTAAAGTCTCGTTTTCAAGAAAATAGACTTTGAATATATTTTGTTAAAAGTAAATGAAAAGTATAGGTTTCGTTTTTAAGAAAATAGATTTTGAATATGTTTCGTTAAAAATTGCATTAGTACACTTATTTTTTGCACATAGAATAACCTTCCGTCGAGTATTCATTCCAGTTTAANTGAATATATTTTGTTAAAAGTAAATGAAAAGTATAGGTTTCGTTTTTAAGAAAATAGATTTTGAATATGTTTCGTTAAAAATTGCATTAGTACACTTATTTTTTGCACATAGAATAACCTTCCGTCGATTATTCACTCCAGTTTAATATTCAAGTATATACTCAGAAATATTCGAAGTTGATTTTCTCAAAAACAAAGTGTTGTGTGGAAAATTTTTATTTTATATTTTCGATTTAGCTTTCAATATAGAATCGCTCTACTTAGTTGAAAATTATATATTAATATATTAATGTGTAAAATATTAAATTCAACAAAGAATGAACATTATTTGGATATACAAAATGCTTCTTTCTCTCGTTTTAAATTTTTTAGCAATAAAAGATTAACTTTTGCCTTTGCCTCATTAGGACACTGAAGATCATGAAAAATTTTCATATTAAATTTTCGAATTTTCTATTTTCTAATTAAATTTTATTACCTACATACTAATCTCTATTATGAAGAATGTAAAGTAGAAAGTAAAATGAAATATCCCAAATTACTATAGTCATATATAACTCAACAATACTATTTGAAGATTAATTAGCAAATAATAAAAACCGATAAAAAAGTATTCTCCTGAAAATCTTACCTGAGAATTATCATTTCTTATCTTGAAAGAAAAGGGAAAGGATATTGATGAGCCAAGTTTTCGCTCGCTTGTTTATCTTTCTCAGATTTCTCATCTGAATTAATTTATTTCTTGTAAATCTATGAACACTAAGAAAGCACGCGGAAAACGTTCTCCGCTCGGAAGATGCTTAAATTCTACAAAACTCTGACCAGATGTCCGAAGAACAATGATTCTCAATGAAATCAACATTTAGAAGAAAAATAAAGTAATGCACAACAAAGTAAATAATTATTTCATTACCATGGAAGATTTTACATGGACCTCGATTTTAAAAATAATATTATCTATACATAATTTATAAATAATATTATTGACAATATTATAAATAATATTAATAATATAATTATTAATACAATTATAATAATATATATAATAATATATATTATATAATCAATTATTAATAATATGAATTATATACGATACTAATATTATATTATTAATAATATTATAAATAATATTGTCAATTTTATATTTATGAGTTTTATTATTCCTCCTACGCGTTTATAATCACGATTACGTATTTTATTTTCTTAACCATTTAACAAGTGATGACGAATTAACTCGTCGTTTCTCTGTTTAAAGGATTAAACAAAATCTTTCTCTTAAGTGATTGACGTAGTCGAAAGTAAAGTTAAAACTTGATCGAAGGAAACGATCTATTTCAACAAAATATTTTGCTATACGTTTAGGAAGAAAATGCCTTCTTGGGACATCTGGTCGCGAATGTGTGTGTGTGTGTTGTGTGTGTGTGTGTTGTGTGTTTGTGTGTATGTGTGTGTGACGTATGTGTATGTATGTATACACAATAAACGTAACTAATTAACAATAAAATAATCTGTATACGTAATTCTAGTGCGCTCACGTCTCGTGAAGAGGGGACGAGGGGGTTGGAAAGGGGGGGGAGAGGGTTGGACAGAGAAATGACGAAAAAAGTTAGTTGCTAAGAATTATTTAGGCGGCTCGCAGAAAAAAAAAGGATTGTCCATTAGCTTCTTCCTCTCGCGATCGAAAGATTTTTTTCTGTTTTCCTTTTTTATTTGAAAGAGCTACGAGTCGCGCTCGTGCGTGTTGCTGAAACGTCGTACGCTAAACAATAATTATCTTTATCTTTATTATCATTTAGTATCACATTGCATTCACTGTTTTGTGCTGGCCATTTTTGCCTGGCTTAATGAGAGCGCACACCACCCCTCTAACCTCTTCTTACGTTCCCGTGCGGTCTTATTTCCCGTGCCCGCTTTGCGAGGGCGAGAATACCATAGTCAACGCAAATGGAACGAACGATCTTGTTGATCAAGTACAGCTTTAATATTTCGAATTCTACGAATCGCTCTTTTGCAAAAGTAGGACAGAATGAAAGGCTTTTTCCAATGATAAGTTAATCTGTGCAGAACATTGAAGAACTTTCCAATACTCCAATAATAAATTAAGTCTTTGTAGAATTTTAAAGATTTTCCAATTTTCGATTGACAAATTAATATCACAAAATTTAAAGATTTTTCAATTTTGAAATGACGAATTAACATCGTAGAACTTTAAAGGTCCTCCAATTTCTCGATATCAAGTTAAGCTTGTAGAATTCTAAAGATCTGCCAACTTCCCCAATTTGAAGGATTAAATTTAGTACAAAGTTTTATCATCATCAGGGAAATCGCATTGTCACATTGAATATAAAATTCCAATTTCTATAAAATAATTTCGGAGAACCTTTTCATAAAATCATTTACGCATTATGGAATGTAACGAATCAGTGTTAAATAGATATAATGTTATCAGATACGAATTTATTCGATTCTTGTGTGCTCATTAAGATCTTCCGTTCCACACTCGAGATTTTCATATGGCCAAGGAGCTAAAGAGAGGTTGAGGCCCTTCTTCAAGGCACCTTAGGTAATAATATCTATTTAAAAAAAAAAAAAAAAAAATCATCATGACGTCCTGCGCCAACAAAGAAAAAAAAAAAAGAAATTAGAGAAACAAAAGCTACTACTTAAAAATAATATCTACCTAAATCCTAAACGAAACTTGGATTAATTCGAGTGATATTAAAAACTTCTACGTGAATTAATTAAACGCTTTCTTTTCAATTCCTAAGCGAGCTCGTATCGTCATCTTACACGTGTACGTAATCTTAAGCCTATGAACACATGAAATCACTGCCCAATCGACCAATTTGGACCCATTTTAACAAGGCACTCGAGTCGCTGATATACCAAACACGTTCCGAGGGTGAAACAACACAAATGGTAAGGGAGGATGGGAGAAGGATCGTTACGATGCGACACGGAAGACGAGGATTGTATTACGTGGAAGAAGATTAGCAACGTTTATTCTAAAGATGCGCACACACTTGTTACTTAATCTTCTTACTGTTACACACGTAACGTTACTTATATATGTATTCAGTGGTAACGAGCTCCGATGCAGGATATCCATATACAAATCTAAAATCTATTCAGTGATGCCCGAAGTTTCATAACTCACCACTTCGTTCAAATTCGTTCAAGAAACAGTACGATAAATATTTTCTTTGGAACGGATCGCTTCTTCGAAATTCATCCATGTACTCAGCGTGACACGTTGAGTAACGGTAACGAAACAAGTGTGTTAACAAATATGTACGCATTCTAAGAATGCGTAAACATTTATTACTGTTACGTGGATTACTTATGTGTTTACCGATCAGGACCTGTACCCACGTCTATAACTTATCCAAATACGTTCGAACTCGTTCAAAAGATAGACAGTGCCATTGAATACCTTCTTCTATAGTGAAATTCATCAACGTTACAACGAAGTAACGAGTCACGATACATAGGACACGATCTACATTTCTTACGATGAAACATTGAGTAATAATAACAAATGTGTACGCACCCTAACAGTCGGCGAACGATTTGAACCATTTTTCGAAAAGAGAGAATTATTGTCGCTTCTTGCAGGATCTCGTCTCACCGATAATGTTCCTCTTACGTTGGACAAAGAAGAACTTATTTTTTTCTTTTTTTAGGAAGTAATTATTTTTTGTTCCTACATCGTCGACCTTCTGATCGAATCCTTCCGTACGCTATTAATGCTACAACGACCGATACCACCGCTGCAGCGTTATGTGATTTTCAATGATTCGCGATCGATGATGATACTATGGCGTCATGTAATTCTCAGTGGTTAATGACTAATTACGTCACTGTAGCGTCATACCATTTATTTTTTTTTTTTTCAGCAGTTGTAAACTCTTCTGATGAAACTCGCTCACGAATTTAAACGATCGTTATAGCGTTAATATCCGAGATCGTACAACAGCTCGTCTGCGAGCGAATTTGTTCGAGGCGATTAACGGGCAGGATGTACCTAAATATATCTACCTAAGACAGAAATCGGTGGAAAATCAGTTGGTCCCTTCTTGCAAAGTGTAAAATAAATAAAATTGTTATGCTCGTCCGCATATTTCTACTACTAAGAAAAAAAAAAAAAGTAACGTTAACGTTATTTACACGTGAGATTGTTTTGCGCGCGGTCTGAGGTAAATCGAGAGGTTCTGCTGGATTGTCGTCACGTGATACGAAGCGTTNNNNTTTTTTTTTTTTTTTTTTTTTTTTTTTTTTTTTTTTTTTTTTTTTTAATCAATTAATAAGACGCAACGCGTGTCGAATTCACGTGTGTGAATCGAAATTTCGCGCGTGACAACAATAATTGACTCTCGCCTCTTCGTTTATATAATATATATATATCTGTGTATATATTTCTATATATTTTCTTTGCTTTATTTCTTATACTCTCGTTTCGACTTTCTTAACGTTTCACGATAGAGACCGTCAACATACCCGACACACCAACGTCATTTCGTCGGAAATACGTTATTTGGTCAAAGTTACTGGTCATCGCTTATAATAATAAAACAGGTAGTCGATTGTTGCATCGTTTTCGAATATCTTCAGTTTTAATGAGGGCGCGAAAACAACGTAACGCTTTCGTGGAAGGCTGATCCGGTGCTATTTAACTTTTAAACGAAAGGAGAACTTCGTGAAGATTCTTTAATACTTTCATGTGGAACTTTGTTATGAAATTTTATGAAACAGAACGTTCCTACTTTTTTTAAATTTGCTTGAAGATAATAATCATCTGATGGATGAGCAACGAAGCACAATTCATTATTTTTGCAGGAAAGTACTTGTGATATTTAAATTTAAAGTACAATGTAAGATCAGGTGTTAGATATTTGGATAAATATCTCGTTATTCATTCATTAGTGGAACCAAAATTTTCCTCGTGCTATTTTACTCGTCCACCAGAGAATTATTCAATGTGTGTTTCTTCAATCACACAGTCATCGTAGTATAATACGATGCCACGTGATTTGACGTTAAAATATTTTCCGAAAAAAAATATTGAATTTTTCGAATAATTTTCTCTGTTATCCAATGTACATACATTCTTCATCATCCCGAGATCAATAGTCCAGACCAAAAATTCCCGGTCGAAAGCAACGAGAGAGAGAGAAACTGAATCTAAAGTTCGAATACTGAAAGAAAATCAGCTTGATTGAAATTTCGACGGCTATACTGCGACCTATTTTCTTGATCTGAACAGGATCGAAGCATGCTCGGTTCGATTTGCAAGGAGCACGATGATATTCGATCGAGATACGATTCAGCACCGGTTCGCCTTATCCATGTCGCTAGTCGTGTAGGTTCTTGCTGAGCAGCAAGTTGTTATGCGGCCCGGACAGATGCCTGATCAATTCTTGTAAACTATCGAAACTTAACGAACAGAAGCAACAAGTAAAAGTATTGTCAGGGGCGGCTATCACGCCTCTGTGTACCGAGCAAAGGTGCTTCAATAAGTGAGCCTTTTGCTTGAACATAGCCACACAAAGTCTACACGCGAACGGTTTTTCACCCGTGTGCACTCTCAGATGCGTTTTCAAGTTCCACGACATGCCGAACTGTTTGCCACAATAGCTGCACCGATATTCGCGAACGGGGGTAGACTTTGGCGGGTCGTCCGTTGGCGGAGGTGGAGGTGCTCTGGCTGGTGGCAGAGCCCAGGAACCCCAAGGTGGCTCCAAGCCCGCCGCCGATGCTGGATCTGCGCTTGGTGGTCTGTGTGACGCTCCTGGCGGTGTCACTGACCTGTCCTGCTACAAAATGTACACATTACTTTGTATTAGACAAGCAAAAATTTTGCAAAATTGTTAGATTTTCTTTTATTGAAATATTCTATTATTTGGAATTAGTATTGGTATCAGGCTGGAAAGTTTAGAACATGTTACTCAAGTGAATAAATATTCTATTCGTAATTTTCGTACTTTGTTTTTGATCGTATTCATTAGACTTGTTTCAAAAAACACTGAGGAAAATAGATGCGAATCTTAAAGACGTTTTGAGTGTTTTTCTTCTACATGTTATGCACATTTTATCGTGCATTTTTCCACTTTTGGCTCTAGAAAGATAGCTCTAATTATGAAAGAAGTGGGTGACACGGAGCCCATCTAAGTTAATTATATTTTCGATTTGGAAGATGTCTTTTAAATACAGATATTTTATACATGCATATTGGTCTACTTACTACTATTAAAACATAAATGATAATAAAAATAATTTTATAGTATCTTCCAAAATTCTATAAAATTGATACACTTTAGAGAAAAATAATATATTTTTTATACTTTTTATTTGGACTCGAAGAATCCTTGTTAATCGTTTTGGGTTTCTTTCGATGTTCGAATGACGAAACTCAAACAAAAAACTCGAGAACATTCTGTTTTAAAACTCGAACAGAAAGGTTACGTGGTGGAGTTGGATATCAAGCAACAATGAAATTTTATTTATTATTCAATAATCTAACGATTGAACACTTGAACTTGGATTGAAGTTGTCGCTAAGAGTGCCCTCTTTTACTATTATTTACCAATATAATTTTTCAGCGTCCAAATATAGTGTTTTTAACGTTGATTATTTATCAATAATAATATTTCAATTTAAAATTTACCACATTTAAAATTTTTTACATTGGTCAAATTTCGGAGTTTTCAGACAGATTAATTCAATTTACATTATTATGAAAAAATTTAACTCGAAAGTAACTGTGCCATTTCTTGATCCAGTGGGTTACTATAATATATGTGTGTGTGTGTGTGTGTGTGTGTGTGTGTGTGTGTGTGTGTGTGTGTGTGTGTGTGTGTAAAAGAAAATTAAAATGTACCAGGTACGGAGGTGCTGAAACGCTGAGAGGATGTGGCGCTTGCAACCTTCTCGGCGTCTCGAATCCAGGATTAAACGGTACAAAGGCTGGATTCTGTGCGGGTGCATTGTGAAAGCCTGGCCTTCGTTTTCGATGAGGCGTCACGATGTACGCCTCCGCAGGTGGGATAGGTATTTCCTCGGGTTTTCGTTTACCCGGTTCTAAGCCTAACGCGAGTCGAGCCGCTAATTGCCTCCTTCTCTCTTCCGCCTCTTCTAGAGATTCTCGCCTCTCCAATAACTGCTTCTCTGGCCTAGGTGAACCATGCCATGTATAAAACTCTTAGAACGATACGATAAATTTGCTACGAAAACGGCAAGTATCGAAGTATCTATGTTACATTCTGGACGAAATTGAGTTAACAGTATAGTATGATTCTACACTCTCTGGAGATTCTTTCAGTGTAGAGATCAATGTATGTAAAACACAAGTACAATGTAAAATAGTACAGTGTAGAAGCACTTTTGTTGTGTTTGAAACTTAAGGAAGAAGATTTATGTCGCAAACGTTATCTTGAAATGTGGTAAATGTAACGTAAAGACTTCGAGACTATTATTCAATTTAATAACGTTGGAGAATATTTTGAAGCTTTTGTACCTAGGTACAATATCGTGCGAACTTTCGCTAGTAGTGGAAGTTCCAGAATTTAAACTTAAGTTGACGGGATCGGAGCTATCCCTCCGTCGAGGCGGTTCTATACTGCTTTCTCTATTTTCCGTGAGAAGTGCTTCACCTTCGACGCCTTCCACATCTACTTCCGGTTCCTCTTCGCATCCCTCGGTCTTTATTAGTACCGAGCAACAATCCGCCGGATTATTCGACTGCCTGTAACGTCAATCAATAATGTAATATAAAATATACATTCCTTTCGATCAGGCTAACTAATATGATAACTAATTCATTTATATTAGCCATTATATTAGTTAACCTGATCTTTGTTATTTAAGTAATAATCTTGAACTAATACTTTGAATTCCTCTGTATCCTCCGTTTTATTAGCTAATAAATAATGAATGTTGAATTTTTGTGGAAAAGATTGAGTGCTCGATGGATCCAAGTATCGGATCTTTTCTTTTTTTTTTTTTAATACGCTATATGAGTATAGTTCCGTTTATTAAATTGAGACCTTAACTTTTTATATTTTACATGGTTTTTTAATAAAATTGGAAGGATTTGACCCATTGGAGCTTTCTGATACATATGTTTATCGTCACTGATCTTTCAAAGATTGAAACTTTATTTTCAATTATAAAACAAGATGATATACCATCTAATCTCTTGTATTAAAATTTGTACTGTATTAAAGTTTGCAAAAGTTATCACGAATATTAAAAGTTTCATCTCTAGGGTTAACAATGAATTTTATTAATCATTTAGATACTCACATATGTACATATACACTATATAAGTATTGTACGTATGACATTGCACACATATATATTGATCTCTTAAGATTCACTTATGTAATATTGAGTTTGCCAACGCAGTAAATTTAACATACAAAATAGAACTTCTTTTTCAAAAAATAGTATTTCATATAAATTTATAAATGTTCGTAGAGTAACAATATAAAAAAAGCTAGTATCATAGAATAATAAAATAAGAAACGATGTTCCTATTTTTTGTTTCTTAAAATTCTTTCTGCTTTTATTACAACATACTTGATACACATTATTTGCATTTTTTTGCAATATTTCGTTTGTCAATATAAGAATACATTTTTAAAGATCTAAATGAAGATTTTATGACTGATATTTCAACTTCGATATATAACTGGTACAACTGACAAACATTATAATTTTATTATTCGTACAATAAATGCTCGGTAGTAAATAATAAAATATAATATACATATAGTAATACACAAATTATTAATATGTACATGTGTAATGCATTTTCAATTTTTGCTAAAAATATATAAAACTTTGAAAATCCTGAGTGATCGTTAAAGTCTATTACGCGTATTCAACTGGAAACTTGAGAATAAATGTCGAAAGTGGTAGATAAAGATGCGAACGAATGACATTATGCGAATCGATATTTTTGCATCAACCTCGCTCTTTAGCAGAGAAAAGATCAAAGACGAAAGCAGAAATTAATCTTAATACTTCTCTATCGTAGAAATTATGATATCTATTTCGTTGATCGTATTGACATTTCACTTGACGACCATTTGAAGTGTGTAAAATTAATGATGACCCTTGCATTTTTTTTCTTGTTGCAAGAATGCAATTAAAAGACAATTTAAAATAAAATTTATATTATATAAGCCTTAATGAATATTTGTGTATTTTCTTTTTCCATTTCTTATGAAATAACATAAATACGAACGAACATGAATTCAAAATATTATTCATAATTTATTACGAAGCATGGGTTTCTACGAAATATTTAAAAATCTTTTTGCTGCTGACATTTCTATAAAGAATTTTTTTCATGAAAAATGAGACATTTTATTTAAAAACATATAATTCCTCACAAAAGTCAATATTTTTTTAAAAATTCTACATACTTTCCTAATAAATGTTATGTATATAAAAACTGAAAACTTTTGTTCTATATCTTCAATAGCTCAAATACTATACTATAAAAGAGAATCGTTCAAAATAATTCTATATTAAAACAATTTAGTTTAATTTACTTCATTAAAAAAATATATACACAAGACTAATAATAAAATCCTAAAAAAAAAAATCAAGGCTTAAGATATAATAGATTTTATACCAAATTTTTCTTAAATTTCATCCTTCTGTAAGAAAAAAAAGGTATAGAAAAATAGAATAATAAACTCTGAATTTTTACACATTTATAGAATACTTTAAATCGCAGAATGTAGAATTTGCACAATATGAAAAAAACAAAGTGTGTGGATGTACAGAAGCAGATTTCACATAAAAAAACATGAATCGTAAAGAAAGGATAGAATTCTTTTTCATTTAAGAGTTCATTTTTGAGAAAATCAAGTTCGAGAATCTGTTCGAGACTTAATCAAGTTTTAGTTCATATAGACTGTTTTTATTCATATTAGTAAACATTTTCAATGATTTCAAATAATTCAAATGACAAAGGTATAAAATAAAAGAAAGTGTTTAATAACTACTCTTCAATAACTACGTGAAACAATTTTCTATAAAGTTTCTATCCTTGTAACTACATTCTGAAAAATGTACAAATTTAGTTACACATTAAATTCACGCTTTTACCTAAAATAACCTTTAACATTAACGTATATCTACAAACCTGCCATCGTATTGTGACTCGTAGCTAGAACTTTCCTGGCCCTCGGAGGGCTGAGGGGTGGGTATCCTTTCAGGATCGGAGTTACTAGAAGTCTGAGGTTGATTCGGCTCGAACAGCTCCGACTTGATTTGAAGAAGCTCGAATAGTTCCCTTAGTGGCGTGAGTTCCGTCGACTGTCAAAAAAGAAGAAAACGATTATTCTTCAACATTTTTTTCATCGTCGAACAATGGTGCATCGCCGTAGGAAAAATGTTGCACAATAACAATAATAATCTTACTGGAATGAGAGCTTCTCCATTGTAGAGGAATTCCAGCAGATGAGTGAGCTGGGTTTTTCGGACTCCGGACAAGTGAACCACGTGGTCCAACGCTGGGTTACGAAGGAGACTAGCCAAAAGGGGACTAGCTGCGGCCAAAACTACCCGATGGGCCTTGACGACCGATCCGTCGTCGCAAGCTAACGTCACGTCCACGTGACGGTCCCCGGTGTACCAGGCTCCGACCTCCGCGGCCAAGGTCGCTGGATGCTTCCCATAATGGAGCGTCAGGAGACCGTCAGTATACATCGTCTGGAAAAAGTTAGTTAATTATTTATATTATTCGTTTGTTGCATTACCGCGTTTACACGTGTCTAAGTTACGAGCGTGTGTGTTGCATAACGAGTTCCCNGGATGCTTCCCATAATGGAGCGTCAGGAGACCGTCAGTATACATCGTCTGGAAAAAGTTAGTTAATTATTTATATTATTCGTTTGTTGCATTACCGCGTTTACACGTGTCTAAGTTACGAGCGTGTGTTGCATAACGAGTTCTCCTCTGTAATGAGCATTGGAAAAATTCTATGAAAAAAGTTGCAAAGAAAAAGTTTAGTCGATGCTATACAATAAGTAATTTAAACGAGTAATGATTAATGAATAATTTTACTTATTATTATTTCAATTGTTTATTACGCATAGTGTTTAATTGTATGATACGTTCGATTATCTCTTTTGTAACAAATATTGGAAAATTCGATGAAAAAAAGTGGCAAAGAAGAAGTTTAGTCGACGCTATAAAGTGAGTAATTTTATTGTAATAATTTACTTTTATTTATTATTATTTTAATATTGCTATAATAATTTAACCTACTATTTTGAATTATTTGATACCTTACCTCATTATACATAGTGTTTATAGTTGTACAATGAGTTTGATTATCTCTTTTAACGAGTACTGGGAACTTCAATGGGAAAAAAGATTGCAATAAAGAAATTTAGATGTTACAAAATAATTTTATTATAATAATTTAATAACTACTTAGTTTTATTTTAAATTACTTTATAATATAGTTAAGTACTTATATTTTATAGTACAGTTAAATTACTTTATTACAGTTCTCACATTATAATGACTAATTATATATATCGTTCAACTATCACTACAATAACAAGTATCTATTGAAAAATTCGATAAAAAGAATGCAGAGCAGGTATGAAACTTTCACGTGCTAATTTAATTGAAATTACGAAATAAATAATTTGATTGTATTTTAATTGTTATTTATTTTCAATTAGATTATTCCTTACTGAGTTGCATTATAATTTTTGCATGTGACTAATTGTACGACGCGTTCAAGTATCTCTTTTGTAATAAGGAAAATTTAATGGAAAAAATTACAAAGAAGAAAAAATTACATGGAAGATTTATGCAATTGATATTTAGTGCAAAACAGATGATTTAATTAATAATATTAATTTAATTAGTATGCTGCAAAGTAAATAA
Source organism: Lepidotrigona ventralis hoosana (assembly GCA_002806875.1). Lineage (NCBI taxonomy): Eukaryota > Metazoa > Arthropoda > Insecta > Hymenoptera > Apidae > Lepidotrigona > Lepidotrigona ventralis. The sequence goes on from NIPQ01090786.1 coordinate 22,414, forward strand.
TGAAATTTTCAAGAAATTAATAAATTTAATCTTCAAATAATATCGTAGAATTATGGATATAACTATAGCAATTTTTGTTAGATTTAGTAATTGTATAAATAAATAAATTTAGTTTAATTTACTAACATTATAATTCAATATTTAATTCATACTTTAATATTACTTTAATATTACTTTAAAAATTTTAAAATAAAGTAATTTAGCTTTATATTGTTATGATTCCTAATGATATTTATAAATTGATAATAAATATCTTGCATAATTAATTTACTAACATTATAATTCAATATTTAATTCATACTTCAATATTACTTTAAAAATTTTAAAACAAAGTAATTTAACTTTATACTGTTATGATTCCCAATGATATTTATAAATTGATAATAAATATCTTGAATAATTAAATAAATAAGAGAATGTATGCAATTTTTAAATGAATGTTAGAATAATTTTAATTATTCTTAATTCATAAATTGATAGATAACATTAATGAATTGACAAAATATAGGCTACAAGTTATAAATATTTATATTTTAATAGGATAATAAAATGTATGATTTGTAATTTATAATTTTTGATTTGTAATTTTTAATTGTTTTTTTAATTGTTTTCCATTTGTTACTTTATTTCGGTTATTTAAATTTCTAAAATTTCACGCACGAGATACTTTTCATTTGCAAATATTTCTTATAATATAATATAATAATATGTAACAATATAAACATTCAACAATATAAAAATAAACATTCATTTCATTAAACTATCATTTATTATAAAAAAAGTTAAGAACAACTTTTTATATATTTCATTTCTAGTGTTTTAAATCTTTTACTTTATATAATTTTTAAACATGGAATCTATCAAATTTTCATTGATATTAAATTTTAAGTAATATCCCTCTTAAACTTTCTTGATTAATTGATGAATCTGGTAACAACAAATTTTATTCAATATTATTCTAAAATCAAGCAATACTAACATTCTGCGATTCTGGTCTTTATATTTCTTTATATAATTGTTATACTGAGCAATAAATAAATATATCAGTACATGTTTTATTTTGATATGATACTGTATATCTATATAATTAACTATTTCTTCTTAAAACATCCTATATCCATGATATACCAATTTATCGTACGCAACTTGTACGCGAAGTGTAAGCACAATGGTACTTATTATCACGTATCAACGACGATGATAGCGAGAAGAACGCAAGTAGGCACAGTTTCCGTGGAAATTCTTTCGTAACGACGAAATAAGCGAAATATGTGCGACGTCCTTAACCCAATAATGCGGTCTCGTCATGAAAAGGCAGCTTCGTTACACTAATTTCATCTTTCCGTGCCCCGCCCCTGTTAGAAACGACGGAAGACGAATGACGTGTTCCAAGATTATGTTTCTCACGTTTCTCTGACATTCGCTCAACTTTCTGCTAAGGACTGAGAATTGCGTCTAATGATAGCTCGCCTATGTGTGATTAAGTTGCAAAGCTGTTTGTTCGTCAAGTTCGATTTCACGTGGATAAGTTCCGACGAAAATGATTTCAATCTGTCCGCCATTGGCATTTATAATGCAAGATCCAAAATTGAAATTTCGATGATATTAAAAATATATCTGCATTAATTAATCCTTTAAATGCTTAAAATTATTATAATTAAAAATAATTATATAATAATTAAAATAAATTAATTAATTATATAATATAATTAAAAATATAGAAGTCTAAAAAATGAGAAGCATACAATAAATTAATAACTGATTCAGTTATTAATTCTTTTTTAAGTATATATTTTCTTAATGCTTATGCTTATTCATTATGTTATAATATGTTATATTCTTTGTCTTTCAATAAGTAGAACAATCATTTTATTATTAATTATTTATACGATAATCTAGTATAGATTAAAAATTTAAAGGATTAAATAAAATACCTGTATGCAAAATATGTACACTATAAATAATTTGGATTGTTTTAAATTAATGCAAATATATAAACTAGAATTCGAACGAATTTAATTGTATACAATCAATAGAAAAACTAATATCAATTAATAGTATAATTGAGTATAATTGATAAGAAGATGGCTGAAGATTAATTTTGCAGTGACTCTCTAATTAAATGATTTTAAAGTATATTTATTCAATATTGAGTTATTAAGAAGACAGAAATATATATTTTTAATCATACTCAAAATTCATATAAATTAGCTATTAGAAATAAATATAGAACTCGAATGAGATATATATATATATATTTAATCTTAGTTATTTATGATAAGATAGGTAGGAAATTATATGATAGATAAATAGGAAATTAATAATTGTCGATCGTAGGATCAAAACAAGAATATCAATGTTCTAAGTGGAATTTCGTAATTAGGTGTCTAATTATTTATGCATGATAATATATATATTAAATACCGAAGTTTGTTTGTAAAATATGAGATTAATAATTAAAATGTGATAAAATTTTGAAAATTTGTTTCGATATTTAAAATTATTTTACACTTTCTGACATAGTTCTGTCTAATATGAAATTAATTATTCAAGTGAAAATTTTGAAAATTATTCGCCTCTGATATGTTAAAATCGTTTTCTTTCATGTTTTCTGATATGAGATTAATAATTGAAATTTGGATTGAAACATTATACAAGTATGTTTGACATTTGTTGTTTTCGGCATTGCATTACATTAATACGGATTTTTGTGCATTTATAAAACGTTGAAAGATGCAAACATGCATAGAATTATACACAAAAATATACAAAATAAATAGAATAATATACAAAAATGTACATAAACTATCTAAAATAGAATATTTATCATAGCAGATAAAATAATTTTTATTAATTCAAGTTCTACTTTTTAAATATGTCCTCCTCGAGTTTATACTATATTTCAATAGATATTAAAATATATATAGTTTTTAAACATTTATATAGTTTTAATATTCAATACATTACTAATATTATATATGTTCACTATATTATAACTTTATAACGTCTTGTACATTTCACGTTTTTTATAAATAAATTATTGCAAAAAAAAGAAAGAGGAAACTGAAAAGGACAATAGAATTAATAACAAGTTATGAGACAGATATGTTACGAACGTCACAGAAAATGCTTGATCATGCTAGAAAGTGATTTTTGTCGATTCAATTGTTTCCTGATACTTATTTTCCACGCCAAAAGCTATCCATACTGAGTAACAATTGAACAACTAGATTGCAAATTTTTATACACTTATGCAGATTAGAAATTACAAAAATGTACAGAATGCATATAATACGCAAAACTATATGAAATATATCTAAAGTAAAAGTGTATAATGTGCGGTATATACATAAAATAAATTCGAATTCCCCTACTTATTTAGTAATGTTTCCAAGAATTTCGAAATATATAAAAATCCGTCGTCTATTAATAACAATTCAACAATCTTCGTCACGTGAATACCTGAACTTTCGAATTTTGTTCACCGAACGCTGTACTATGCAGCGTGGGTTCAAACAAACGAGCTCAAGGTAATTGTTGAATTTACTCCGTATTCAGTCATTCGGTCGGAAGAAAAGAATGAAACGATAAAAATTTCATCTTCCTGGGAAGAGAAAACAACTTTGCGCGGTCGCTGATATAATTGCACGCGATGTAACTGTGCATCGATAAACATAATAGAATTGCATCTCGGATGCAATAACGTAATTAAGCAGTTGCGATCCCGCTGATTAATGATTTTTCTCGTCTCGGGAGGAGGGGGGGGGCGGAGAGAATCCTGCAGATCTGCGCTGATTCTTCGAGAAACTTCCTATTAAAAGAGCTACACACCAGTCGAAGTAGCTCGCAAATGAAATGTTACTCATGCAACTGCACTGCAATTTAATTCGTGATTAGAAGATAACACGACAGAACGTGGTTAACAACAGAAATAAATTGTTGTATTGTTGGATGTAAGAAGGGTTTCAGTGACAAAAATCAGTTTGGAGAAAAGTAAGATTAAAATTATTTTGTAAGAATTGCATTGTCGTTTTCAAGAACATCGAGTTTGAAAGTTTGTCAAATAAATCTATTAAAAGCAAGCTTTAACGAAACATATTTAATCCATCGTCTTAAAAATAAAGCTAGATGAAAAATATTTACTTATATATTATTTATAAATTATTTATTATTTTTTTATATATACATTTTTCATTTATTTTTGCACATAGGATAATCTCCTGGTAATTGTTCTCTCTTGGAAAATTTTATTCTTTTTTTCCTCGGCTTATTTTTACGTATAGAATCACACATTCAATTGTACCAGGATTTCGAGAATTATATGATGAATCGTGGAAGTATTTGTAGATTCGTCGATATCTTTTATGAACATTATTTGTATTATACGAAACATTTAAAAACTTTATTAACACTATCAAGAAATTCAATTATCATAATTATGTTGGTAAAATTTTACTACAAATAAACATACATCACTGTGCATAAGTATAAATTATTGCAATACAAAATATAAAATATCAAATGAATCTCTTTAATTTAATCTTGAGATATATAGTTAATAAATATTAATTATAGATTATAGTTAATAAATATAATAAATATATTATAACAAATTAGGCTGAAGATTGTAGAGTGAGTCCAAGTATGTCTGTTCATTATCCAGATGTTAGATCGATTGAAATATATGTTTCTAGCTATATTGAAAACATTTGTACACAGATTTAATGAAATATTAATTATTTATTATAGATTCAATTAGAAATATGAATGATTCACGTATGTTAAACTTAGCAGA
>NIPQ01090788.1:0-7500 GCA_002806875.1 Lepidotrigona ventralis hoosana
TATATATATATATATAATAATATATATATATAATATATAATATAAATGCTATATATAAATATATATAATATATTTAATATATATAATATATATAAATATATATAATATATTTTATATATATATATATATGCACATACATGCATACACACACACATGTATTACTACGTCTCAAATATTATTGTCAATAATAATTAATTTTAATGTTTTTAAAGACCAATAATTTGCACTTATTAGATATTAACACACACATGTATTACTACGTCTCAAATATTATTGTCAATAATAATTAATTTTAATGTTTTTAAAGACCAATAATTTGCACTTATTAGATATTTCGAAGATGATGCTATCAACTACAAATAACTTATTTCACAAATAAATAACTTGTTTGCAAGGAAATGAACAAAATTTGAGAAAAGAATTTCAATCTATTAACCAAAATTTAAAAATCTTTATTAATGCATTTTAAAATGTAAATGGAACATACAATGAAAGTTAAGGATTTTAAAATCACGATGCAATTTCAAAAGTTGATAAATTATTATTAATTCCTCTTTATTGATTTTTCTTACAAATTGGTGCAATGCTTCGATTTGTAGGTACGATGATCGATAAATGATAAAATCACCGTACCACAAAGGAAAATTTTATAATTTATTTTAACGTTTACATGAAATTCCTCTTTATTGATTTTTCTTACAAATTGGTGCAATGCTTCGATTTGTAGGTACGATGATCGATAAATGATAAAATCACCGTACCACAAAGGAAAATTTTATAATTTATTTTAACGTTTACATGATACAGAATTTAATGGATGAATTACGACTGACGACTGTCTATTAATTTCTTAACAACTGTTATATATCTTCTTGGAAATTTGTTTGTAACTTGTAACCAATAATTTGTTGTATCTCCACGGTAACTTTTTATAAGACTGAATAGATGTCGCTACAGGTTAGACAGATGGTGGCGCCACCTATAGGTAAGTCAGTGATATTAATTATTATCAAAAAATTTAATTTTTGCACTTTATGGCACAAATGGAGTATAGAAAAGAGCTGGGATTCTAATTAAGACGATGCAATTACAAAAGTTTGCAATTCAGTTCTCTAAATTAATTTTGCAAATGAAAATATATCTGTTACGGGATTGTGGCGGCGCGCGTATTTAAAAAAGCGAGTTTAACAGCGGCAACGCTGATTTAAAATGAAAAAAGAAAAAAATAAGATAGTAGAAAATATATTGTATTCTCAGTTGTTAATAATCAATCAAAGCCTTATAAAATCTTATTAGACATTAATATTAATAAACAGTTATTGTTATAGTTTCTTGTTAAATCTCGTAATATATTTTGTAAAGAAGTAAACTTCTAAAAGATTTACAAAGTGATTTAATAAGATTCAACATTGTCTCTATGATATAATAATTCGTGCAAATAAAAAATATTATAAAGAAATCAATTAAGGAAAGAAAAGGAATGATACGTTCATTTCAAGCAACAGTTTCAAAAAATACCGAAATGGAAGATGATTTAAAGAAAAAAATTAATCTTTATGGTTAAATAGAATGTCCGTTAATGTGAGAGGATTGTTGTTCGTTTTAGGAAAATTAGGTCTTAGTACACAATCAAAAATTGTCTGAGTATACTTATGTTTAATAAATTTTCGATTTTCTCGAAAACGAAACATCTTACAAGAAAACTTCATTTTACATTTTCGATTTATTTTCACACGTAGAATAATCTCCCATTAATTATTTTTTCCTATCAAGGATTAACTAAATTCAAATACGATTGATAAATTTTCGAATTTAATTTTCGATATGATTTTTCGAATTTAATTTTCGAAGATTTCGATATGATAAATTTTCGAATTTAATTTTCTCAAAGACGAAAACTTATATGGAAAAATGTTATTCTTTCTGTTCAATTTATTTTTTCATTTAGAATCATTTCCTCTCATTAATACTAAGTCATCCTATATATATGTAGAAATCATAAACAAGGAGTGTGATAATGTTGAATTAATTAATGATGTGTGTAATACTAATAGTAAGTAGTAATTAGTTTTAAAAAATATAGATAGTTGAAACCATAATTGAAAGCCATGTATATTAATATTCATTTAGAATCATGTATTTACATAGATTTGAAAAGCACAGCAGAAACAATCGATCAAATTTTCATTCGAAAAAATATAAATATATGGATTAATCTATGATTTTTTGTAATTGTATCTATCGAATGCAGTTCCCAACTTTCTTCCTTTATATCACTTGAATTTCGAAATGCATATACGAACACATTTATTATTAAGCTAAGCTATTATTAGGAAAGTAATCGCAATTGGTGAAATGTAACATTTTGATTATATATTTTTATAAATAATTATATGTAAAATATATACGAACACATTTATTATTAAGCTAAGCTATTATTAGGAAAGTAATCGCAATTGGTGAAATGTAACATTTTGATTATATATTTTTATAAATAATTATATGTAAAATATGTTTTTATCTATTCATCTTGTCATCGATTTATTTCTTAATTAAATATACTATAATATACTTGTTAATTGATTCCTAGTTATACTAATAGTAAGTAGTAATTAGTTTTAAAAAATATAGATAGTTGAAACCATAATTGAAAGCCATGTATATTAATATTCATTTAGAATCATGTATTTACATAGATCTGAAAAGCACAGCAGAAACAATCGATCAAATTTTCATTCGAAAAAATATAAATATATGGATTAATCTATGATTTTTTGTAATTGTATCTATCGAATGCAGTTCCCAACTTTCTTCCTTTATATCATTTGAATTTCGAAATGCATATACGAACACATTTATTATTAAGCTAAGCTATTATTAGGAAAGTAATCGCAATTGGTGAAATGTAACATTTTGATTATATATTTTTATAAATAATTATATGTAAAATATGTTTTTATCTATTCATCTTGTCATCGATTTATTTCTTAATTAAATATACTATAATATACTTGTTAATTGATTCCTAGTTACACTATATGAATTTTATATAAATATTATATTCAATTTTTGTATCAATAAACAAAATAAGTCTTAATTAACTTTTTATTGTTTAAGAACACTTACTTTTTTGTATGCTTTTAAATTGATTCACGGTTTAGTAACGATTTGTTCTGTTTGAAATACTAGTAACACAGCATTTATTGGCTGCACTGTTTATTAAAAAAAGTAATACTTCACGCAATACGCAACGTACACAGAAATCTCTCGTTCTATGGTGTCATTGATTCACATTAAACATGTAACAGTGAGAAAGGTAAGGCGTACTTTTCGAAATGTTAAACATTACTTTTGTCGAACATGACAGATATATACAATTTTTTTTATAGGAGAACGAAGAGAGACTATTTGAAACGTATCCGGTAAATTATCTTCAGGGGTGGGGTCTCCTGTCATTTAAAGCCAAAGAGGTGAATGAATTATGTTGACCTTGTAAAAAATAATATAATATAATCATGGCACGACCTATTGTACCTAGTCAACAAAAGTTAGCAGAAAAGCTAACTATTTTAAATGACAGAGGTATTGGAATGTTAACTCGCATTTATAACATAAAAAAGGCATGTGGTGATGCAAAATCAAAGCCTGGATTTCTTTCGGATAAAAGTTTAGAATCTTCTATCAAAATGATTGTTAGAAAATTTCCTAATATTGATGTTAAAGGTCTTCAAACTATTACAAATCTTCGTAATGAGATAATTAAATCTTTATCTCTGTATTATTATACGTTTGTTGATCTGCTCGATTTTAAAGACAATGTTTGTGAGCTTTTAACTACAATGGATGCTTGCGGTGTTCATATGGACATAACGATAAATTTTGACTTAACAAAAGGTTATTTGGATCTTGTTGTTACATATGTCAGTTTAATGATTCTTTTATCGCAAGTAGAAGATCGCAAAGCAGTTTTAGGATTATTTAATGCAGCCCATGAAATGGTGCATAGTCAATCTGATCCAAGCTTTCCTCGTTTGGGGCAAATGATAATGGATTATGATGCCCCGTTAAAAAAGCTCTCAGAAGAATTTGTTCCTCATTCTAAATTATTAAAGACTGCTCTTACCTCATTGTGGCCTATTTATCCTGAAAGAAATTTGTCTGCAGATACATGGAGAGCAGATCAAAAACTAAGCCTTGTTGGAAGTCCTGGACAAATACTTAAGGCAGCAGCAACTGATACTATGTCCTGTGAAACTTTGAGTTTGGATAGAATAGAAAGATGGGTTATTTTAGGTTTCACATTGTGTCACTCTTTTTTAAATCAGGAACAGCCAAGTAAATTATGGACCACAGCATTAGAATCTGGCTGGGTACTTGCTTTGTTTAGAGATGAAGTTATTTACATACATCAGTATATACAAACATTTTTTGAAAGTATAAAAGGATATAGTAAAAGAGTATCTGAAGTGAAAGAATGTTATAATCAAGCAGTGCAAAAGGCTGGCTATAGACACAGAGAAAGAAGAAAATTTTTAAGGACGGCATTGAAAGAATTGGGTTTAATTTTGACTGACCAACCTGGTCTCTTGGGACCAAAAGCACTCTTAGTTTTAATGGGACTCTCTCATGCAAGAGATGAAGTTTTATGGCTTTTGCGACATGGTGTTAATCCTCCCACACAAGGAAAAGGTAAAGGAAGGGGAGGCGAAGATTTAGTGGATCGCCAATTGCCAGAATTATTGTTTCACTGTGAAGAATTGAGAGCATTAGTGAAGAAATATTCTCAAGTACTTCAGAGATATTATGTGCAGTTCTTATCTGGATTTGATGCCCCTGCATTAGATCAAATGATACAAAATCTTCCAGTTTGTCCAGAGGATGAAGGAGCGATTCTTAGTGATATGTGTTCAAAGATAGCTGGTCTAACAGTGAAACAAGTGGAAGATAATGAATTGTTTGATTTTCGAGCATTTCGATTGGATTGGTTTAGATTGCAAGCATATATGTCTATTGCAAAATGTAATATGAATTTAGCTGATAATAGAGAATTAGCATCTTTTATGGATACTGTAGTTTTTCATACCAAAATGGTGGATAATTTGGATGAGATGTTAGTTGAAACATCTGATTTGTCTATCTTTTGTTTCTACAGCAAAGTGTTTGAAGATCAATTTCACATGTGTTTAGAATTTCCTGCTCAAAATAGATACATCGTTGCATTTCCTTTAATATGTAGCCATTTTCAAAGTTGTACACACGAATTATGTCCAGAGGAACGTCATCATATTCGAGAAAGAAGCTTATCAGTTGTTAATATGTTTTTGGATGAAATGGCCAAAGAAGCTAAAAATATTATTACTACTATTTGTGATGAGCAGTGTAATATGAGTGATAAATTATTACCAAAGCATTGTGCATTATTAATCTCTCAAGTTGTGAATCGAAAGAAAAAAGATAAAAATAAGAAGAACATGTATGAAATTCATAAACCTGGTATAGAAAGTTACAGAAAAACTAGAGAAGAACTTACTACAATGGATAAACTTCATATGGCATTAACAGAGTTATGTTATGCCATTAATTATTGTCCTACTATTAATGTATGGGAATATACATTTGCACCAAGAGAATATTTGCATCAACATTTAGAATCAAGATTTGCCAGAGCACTTGTTGGTATGGTCATGTACAATTCAGATACCAGTGAAATAGCTAAACCATCAGAATTATTTGTTAGTGTTAGATCTTACATGAATGTCCTTCAAACAGTTGAAAACTATGTGCACATAGATATTACACGTGTATTTAATAATGCACTTCTTCAACAAACTCAAGAATTAGATAGCCATGGTGATAAAACTATAGCTGCTTTATATACACAGTGGTATTCAGATGTTTTACTAAGGCGAGTTAGTGCCGGAAATATTTGTTATTCTAGCAATCAAAGAGCATTTGTTAGTTTATCTGTAGAGGGAGCAATACCTTTTAACGCAGAGGAATTTTCTGATATTAATGAATTGAGAGCATTAGCTGAATTAATCGGACCATATGGTATGAAGATGTTGAATGAAAATTTAATGTGGCACATAGCAAGTCAAGTACAACAGCTGAAAAAATTAGTTGCTGGTAACAAAGATGTTCTTATTGCATTGCGAACGAATTTTGATAAACCAGAAGTAATGAAAGAACAGTTCAAAAGATTACAGCAGGTAGATAATGTGCTGCAACGAGTTACGATTATAGGTGTAATATTAAGTTTCAGACAATTAGCACAATCTGCATTGGTTGATGTCTTGGAAGAACGTATACCATTCCTTTTAAGTTCAATTTTAGATTTTCGACATCATTTACCATCTGGTGATCCTATGCGTGTTGTTTCTGAAATGACATCAGCTGCGGGTTTAACTTGCAAAGTTGATCCAACATTAACAGCAGCATTAAGAAGTCAAAAATCTGAAGTAGATGAAGATGAACATTTACTCGTATGTTTGTTAATGGTTTTCGTGGCCGTTTCTATTCCTAAATTAGCTCGAAATGAAAATTCTTTTTATCGAGCATCCCTAGAAGGTCATTCTAATAACATACATTGCATGGCAACTGCAATAAATAATATTTTCGGTGCATTATTCACTATCTGCGGACAAAATGATATAGAAGATCGAATGAAAGAATTCCTTGCATTGGCATCATCCAGTTTACTCAGACTAGGTCAAGAAGCAGACAAAGAAGCCATTAAAAATAGAGAATCCGTATATCTTTTGTTGGATCAAATAGTCCAAGAATCACCGTTTCTAACGATGGATCTATTAGAAAGCTGCTTCCCATATGCTCTAATACGTAATGCATATCACGATGTATACAAGCTCGAACATTCGCAGCCATAATTAAGAAAATATAAAGATAAAGATAAAGTTTTCAACTTGCCACTCAGGGTAATTTTTTTTAACGTCCATTACATTAAACATGGAATCAAAAGTATTTTCATTGATTGTTTAAGAACAAAAAAAGAAAATAAACGTGGCAAAATATTCTGTATTATATATATACACATATTATAAGCAATTATAAGCAAACGAGTCGAGCAATATAATATATATATATATATATATATATATATATATATATATATATATATATATATATATTATATATATANTCGACTCGAATTCACCAACTATATTAAATTTGATAAGTCTGTTTCGTATTAAAAATGTCCGTTAACTTTTTTATCCTTGCTGTTCTCTTCGCCATTTTATCACGTTTAGTCTCTTGATATCTTTTTTTGCAATGCTTCATTTCTAAAAAGTATTAAATATACAAAAGGACGTAATATTGTATTAAATATTAAAATCAAATATGTAAAAACTATATTTATTATAATACTGGAATATCAATTTTGTGTCCTATAGACTGGTGGAGAACAACAGGGTTAAAACAATGCATTTTGTATAGAACAATCATCCATTTCATATTTGATACTTGGCTTAGAATATTCGACGA
>NIPQ01090788.1:12500-35458 GCA_002806875.1 Lepidotrigona ventralis hoosana
GACTATTCCTCGTCCGTGGTAATTCTCTAAGATCGTCACACCTTGTTGTGATGCCTCATCTCGTAGGCTGAGGACCGCCCGCCTCCCCCGGAGCCCGAATAGGCACCGGCGTACAGTTCTGGGTGGTTGGACCGGCCGTAGTTGGGTGCTGCGCTGTTACTGGGTGGCGCACTAGCTGTGGGAACCGAGCGATAGCCTGCTTAAGGTTTAGAAAAGTATTCGATCGTGAAAAGAAATATCGAAGCAAACAAAACAACGATTGTAACCAGGGTAAGGAATTAGTTACTATTGCTACATCCAATTTGTTAATTGGAAAAATGGTAAAATTTATGGCAACTACATTTATCATGCGTTTTTCTTTTACCAGTTACTACCAAGATACTTCTACCAAAATCCACTAATCATACAAAAGCCATATGTCTCAAAGATATTATCGAAATTAATGCGAATGATGCGAAAGCGAAATAAAATACTAAATACTTCGACATGAACAATCGAATGAAAGTTTAACAATGGCTTTCGTCGAATGGTTATGAAAGAAGATTAGGAGCAAATACAAGAATGTACAGCGATCATTCTCATCGTAGAATATTGTAGAACATATTAGAAGTCTTCGCCGATATTATATATCCGTAGAATATGTTTCTCTTATCAAGTTTTTATTCCTGAATTTGCTCCTGTCGAGGACATAGAGTATAGGCCCCAGCTCACCTCTGTAGGTCATAGAACGATAGTATCAGGTAGTGATGCGCGTCAATCAATGCGAGGAAAATGCAAACAGGAAAAAACATTGATGTAGTTGCAGATCACACAGGGACAAATACATAACAGCAAGCTTCTTAGCTTGAGTTTAATCCACATTTTATCAACTAATATACAAACATATGGTATGTATTTTAATGAGCAACACTTATCAGGATCAAACTCGAGCAACGATAGCTGCATTAAAAAGCGATCGAAATTATCATATAAATTTACCTTTTGGATAATACTGAGCACCTCTACCCTCTCCATAACCATGAGAGGGACCGCGAGTAGCACCATGGCCTCCTTGACTTTGTCTGGGAGGTATACTTCTGGGACCGGCCCCACCTCCACCATGTGGATGTCGCTATAAGATATAATTATCTTAGCCAGTTTTCGTTTTAAGCTAGACAAATATGACTTGTACTTTATCATTTTATTTTTTTTTTTATTTTGTTTCATATACCATTCTTCTCAGAGTATTCATCGGTCTTCTTAAAGTATCGCTAATACGTCTGGCTGGTGGTTTCTTAGGATTACTCGAAGGAGTATGAACGGCACAGCACTTGATGAATAAGCCCATGAAAATAATAAAGGCTATTCCCATTAACAACACTGCCCACCAGAATTCCTAAATATAAGTAGTATAACATGTATAATCCTGTGAAGTAAAGACCAATAGATATTATAATAGATAAATATAGATGAAATTTATATTTACAGTTATCCATTGTGCTACTGTACGCAATGTGTCCTTATTGAATAAAAGATTTTTTAATCTGGCTAATGGTCCTTCCGCGTCAACCGCTCGACACTTCAAAAATACATCACAATATCCCTAAAATAAGCGCACGATTGCTATTAATTATATATATATATATATATATACATATATAAATAATAAACAATAAATTTATAGAAATATAACATATACAATTAGGTTATTACTTGAAAGTTATCACAAGGTGATCCAGGTCGAAGGCTAATTCCACCTTCAGGCAGACCAACAACGTGTGCAAATTCGCTGGTACTACGGCAAGTCGATGGATCAGTTCCATTTTGGCAAGCTAATTCACATAATTTACGTTTATCGATATTTGGAATTACGTTGCTAGTCAAAAAGCACTCGGTTAGATTCCATTCGAGGCAAATCGATCCCGTACACTCGCCATTGATACACAACTGCGTACAAAATTGCGAAATAAATATAATTTCCAAAATATCTATTCTAGATATCTAGATCTCAAATTTCAAAGCTTTCTTCCTCACCTGAGTTCCTTCGTTACATCTAGTTTTGTTAGCTCTTGGCAACGGCGGAGGACACTCGGAGGACCGTCCGTTACAAGTTGAATTGTAACTACAATCCGATTCAGCCTTACATTGAACATTTTTAGAGAGAGGGACGAATTGACACGATTCGCTGGAGCAACATGGCCCTTGACTAGGACTGTAAGAAAAGGACTCGTGAGAGAACTAATTACGCAAAGTGGGCGACGCATTCTGTGCCATAGATTTCCAGCACTGTATCAAAACATATACCTGCATTGTGTTCCGGACTTTCTGGTACAACCTTTCGCCGTCTCATTCTTTATCTTGTCCAACTCCGATACCTGCCTTGGATAGCAACACTTGTCCACGCACTCATCGTCATCATATCCACAGTCGCATTCTTCTCCAGCTTCGACGATCTTATTGCCGCAGAATGCACCAGCAGAAGCTACACAAAAATAAAATAAGTACATACAGTTCTATGAATACAAGCATATTTCATCTCCATTAACATCATATATATACCGGTAAAACAATTTCTTTTCTTGTTGTCTTCTATAGCATCTAAGACGTTGCTGATATTGCCAATACTGCATTTCGAAAATTTACTATTATTCGGCCGATCTCCGCTCGTCGCTGACGCAAACATAATGTAATTTCCGTGCAATCCACCGGGTCTGCATTCCGGTGGAAAATCGTGCTGTAAAAGACGTGCGATTAAAGTGAAACGGAATATTGTAAAAACAAACGATTAGCTCGATTTACGATAAATCCTTACAGGTGATCCAAAATTATGTCCTATTTCATGGGCCAACGTCAGCTGTGACACTTTCGGAGGTACTCTGCTATTGTAATTAACAAAAGTAATGATCCCGGTATTTAAGGATCTTTTGGTGGATTGATACATTCCTCCCACAGTTTCTGTGTATGTTTTGTATCTTTCGCAAATACCGCCGGATGCGCCCGATGCGGATGCTACCCAAGCAAGGCCGAGTGTACCGCCAGTAAAATCTCTGTTAATAATATATAAATCAGTGAATCTGTATTCATAGTGTAGCTCTCGATGTGTATATTTCAAAACAGTTCGCTATACTCGTACCTATAAGTGAACACATAAGCGAGGCAAAAATCTTCGTGGTTGCCGAGCGAATGCAAATTTAAAAAGTTGCTAACGTCAATGTTTTCCATGCAGAACGGATTTGGTTCTCCGTACGTTTGTTGAGGTGTGCACGCTGTGTCGTCATCGATCTATTGAACAGAATTAATAATATTCGTATTACTTGTTATTTTTAACGCAATGGACAGATCCGTGTATCCGTGGCGCGCAAAAATTATCCAGTAATTCAATCACCTTTATCCGTTGCACTTCGAATTTAATATTTCTGTGCTTGATTCTACCATCAAACCTAGTGTCTCTATAGATGTAATTCACAGCAGTAACGTGGTGTGCGATCAGAGACAGTATCTCCTCTCTGGTCTTCTCCGCATCGTGATGCAACTGAAAGAGCAGTCAAAAAAATCAATTATTCGATTGCGAAAAATCAATTATTTACTAATGCCACCTGCCGACCAATTAGCTTGTTCTATGTAAAGAGATTTTTCTTTACAATGGCATGGATATTTTCTCGAGCTAAGGATATGAAATGGAGTCATGTAAATATAAGTACAATAGGAGAATGATAGGTATCCAAAGCATTTAACAATTATGCAACAAGTTATGTGATTAATTCAAATAAATATAGACCGATTATTAATGCCTTAACACTAAACGTACCAAGCGAGGTTAAATGACCCTTTTTCAAACTTTACTTTAAATAAAAATATATGTTTGAGTATTTCATTAGAAATCAGAAGTTATGTTGCAAATTATATTCCTTTAATAAATTAAGAATTTCTTTCTAAAAATCAACGTTTATTCATAAGAGGTCAAATGACCTTTTTTCAAACTTTACTTTAAATAAAAATATATGTTTGAGTATTTTATTAGAAATCAGAAGTTATGTTGCAAATTATTTCTTTTAATAAATTAATTTCTTTCTAAAAATCAACGTTTATTCATAAGGGTATAAACCCTTTTTCAAACTTTACTTTAAATAAAAATATATGTTTGAGTATTTCATTAGAAGTTATGTTGCAAATTATTTCTTTTAATAAATTAAGAATTTTTTTCTAAAAATCAACGTTTATTCATAAGAGGTCAAATGACCTTTTTTCAAACTTTACTTTAAATAAAAATATATGTTTGAGTATTTTATTAGAAATCAGAAGTTATGTTGCAAATTATTTCTTTTAATAAATTAATTTCTTTCTAAAAATCAACGTTTATTCATAAGGGTATAAACCCTTTTTCAAACTTTACTTTAAATAAAAATATATGTTTGAGTATTTCATTAGAAGTTATGTTGCAAATTATTTCTTTTAATAAATTAAGAATTTTTTTCTAAAAATTAACGTTTATTCATAAGGGGTCAAATGACCCTTTTTCAAACTTTACTTTAAATAAAAATATATTTAAATATATAAATAAAAATATGTTTGAGTATTTTATTAGAAATCAGAAATTATGTTGCAAATTATATTCCTTTAATAAATTAAGAATTTCTTTTTAAAAATCAACTTATATATACCTTATACATACCTATCTTACCATAAGGGGTCAAATAATCCCTTATGGTAGGAAAGATAGGTATACATAAAATGCCGGTACGTTTAGTGTTAAATATAAAGAAATGTGCTTTCCATTTTAGATTATTTTTTCCTCAAAATTAGAATGAACTTAAAATATGTGAAAATTAATTAATTTAAAATACGTTTTAAAGTCAACTCGTTGAAATAGAAATAGAAATACTTTCATATACATATGTTCTAAACTTACTTGTTCCGATATATGTCTCCATATAAGTGGATCGGTTTGAATAAAAAGGGAACAAGTGTTTTTATTATCCTCTTTCGGCCTGGTTGCTCTCCGCGTCCTTCGATGATTAGGTTCGTTAGCTTCTCTTGAATATTTGTGACCTGGTGATTCTTGATCGCCGTTCCACGGTTTCACCTGCGGCTTGAATTTCTTCTCATTTGTGGTCACCGGACGGGAAACGTCCGGCTCGGCAGAATTTTGAACTCTATCCATCCATTCCATCACGTCATCGGTGATTCCACAACCACCAGATTCACCTACGAAGGATAATAAAAGTTTAATATATTTGGTATGTAACGTATAAATAAGTTTAGGCAATGACGTTATTTATTGAGCTTGTAATAGATTAGAAAATAGACTTAAAAAAGTTCTTTCTCAAAGTTTTTCTTAGTAAAAATATTTAACCATCCTCCTTTAAAAAGATCATATACAGGATGATTCACGTGACTTGCACACCTGAAACAACTTTAATCATGCGCCTGATGAAAAATTGTTTAATACAAAAGTTGTACGATTTTAAGGAAGCGGAATACAAGTTGAAATTAGGTTCGATCACGTGTCACGGTATTTTCATGCGCAAGGCAAGTTTATAACGCATTGCAGCGGAAGTGCCGATGCGCAGTTTAATTATTCTTGTAATTTTGAAATGCAGGGAGAGCTGTGTCTATGAAGCGGATGTACGGACATAATGCGCTACGTAATGACAAACTCTAACCGCTTCCCCTTGGGTGTCGTATCATCCGCAACGACGATGCTATTATTTTGAGGACGTGGTCACCCACCTACATATGGGTGTGAAATCATACTTCCTCTTTCACTATCCATGGTGACGAACGACACGATGCACTAACCAGACGAGCGAACAAGCAAACTTATCAGAATGACATTCTACCGTTTTTTACGAACCGAGATTTTATTAATATTTTCTCTCTAGCGTACCAGCAAACGAAACTCATTATTATTTTTCAATTGCTGCTTCAGCTCGAAACTGGCACGATTTTGAAATCAGTATTACGTCAACAAATTGATGTAGACAATGTATGTTGAAATCAATGTAATATAATACTGAAATTTACTATTGCAGATATTATAGATTTAAGATTAAGACATGTCTTTCTTTCTCAATAACTAAAAACAATATTATTTAAGAATAATCAATATATAATCAAAAATATTACTTGTATAGAAATATTCGCTCAAATGCTTGATCATCATTGACGACACCATATTCTTTGATCGCGATCATTGATGTTGAAAACAAATCTTCATTTATTTCTGTTCTGTATTTGATTTTATTGTCAAGCTATAGTATGGTTGTAAAACAAAATAGATAAATAAAAATCGTCAAAACAAAGACTATATCGATTAATGTTGCAACGCTTGGTCGTATGAAATCGATAGTAATTGGTATTTTTTTTTTTGACTTCTGAAAATATATTTATATATTATATACGTATATACTATATTAATGCAGAAAGATATTGGTAATTACTAAATTTACTAAATTTTATCTATCACTTTTTGAAGATTGTAATAAAATAAAAGAATCAAAAGAATTAACGATACATATGTTTACCATTATTACGATTATAAACAAATATATTTATTTATCTTATTACAATTGATATCTTTTATCTTATTGATAACTTATATCATACAACTATTTTCGTACTTCAATTTTTATGAAAATTATAAGGTAACAACATACATACGTATAGGGTATCCTAAGAGTAATAACTTTAGTTAATTTTACCATATATGATTTTTTATATTATATGATATTTTATATTATATTCATTGATCTATTCAGAACAACATACGTATTTAATGTTTTTCAATGGAGAAGATCATATACACTATTTTGATTCACTTGTTTTTTATTTATTTTAGAAAATAGATTTTTTTAATTGAAAGAGAGAAATAATTTTTTACTTTTCATACATTTCATATCTTTTTTTTTACTCGTGTAGATTAAAAAGAACATTCAAAATGATTATTTTTCTCCTGTAAATATCTCCTGTAAAAATCTATTCAAAATGTTAGTGATTGTTGCCAATCCATTTTATTAATTTCATTTCTAATGTCCTCAATGGTATTGCATATTGCTTGTCCTACTGTATCGTATGTGTTTCTGAATTATTGTTGCTGTCACATAACAGGAAGATTATCATTCTAAACACCTCCTTGAACACACTTTTAATTTATTCAAGTAAAAAAAAAAATACATAAAATATAAAATAAAAAAATTATTTCTCTATTTTTTGAAATAAATAAAATGCAAATGAATCAAAAGTAACCATTTTAGTAACCATTTTTATTACAGCATAATTTACATTGGTACAATTATTCGGTTTTTGGGACAGCCTGTATATGGAAGAAGGCACACCATACGATTGAACATATTTATGAACATTATTATAAAGGACAACATTCTAAGAATCTTTTTCTTATACACGTAATTGCCGTCAGGTTTTGGTTTTCGAAATTATCCATAAAATTATTTGATAAATGAACAGTTCAACAGTTCAATTCAACTTGTCCCAATTTCCATTACATTATAATTCTTTGCCACTTCATTACAATTTTTTTTTTAAATCTGTTTTCCTAGAAATTATTTTATCACTAAAAAAAGAATTCAATCGAAGAAAATCATATAATTTTTGTTATTTATTAAATAAAGAAAAAAAAAAAGACTGAAGCTAGAGGCTTACGTATTTCAGTATTGCGAAATCCTTCAGATTATGCTTCATTATGCTAAATATTTAAGGAATATATGAATCTCATAAAATATAACCTAATCTAACCTAATCTAATTTAAGTATCCTAACATACCTACTTCGCAGAGCTTAACTTAACAAAGCTAAACTATTCTACATAGCACATTTAGTAAAATAAATAGGTTACGTTATATTATATTTTATGGGATGAGGGAGCAGAGCTCTTCCGTGCTTATGCATTTAGATTTGGAATTTTCCCGAAGGCAATATTTACGTATCAACTAAAGAAATATCATGTTTTTATTTGTTTTTACGAAATAAAAAAAATATCTCAATTTCACGTTTTTTTTTTAAAACATAACAAAAATGAAATAAAATGCCAAAAAACTAAACGAATAAAAACAAAACTTCATTCTAAGTCGATTTTACTTTTTCGTTCTTCCTCAATTAATTTCTCCCGTTTTGTAGATGAAATGAAGCCTTAAAAAAGAAAAACTGTAGTGAAATACCCAAAATATGATCCAAATCAAACTAAAAAAGTATAATACCAAAAATATTTTTAAGAAAATACCAATATCAATATTTTACATTTCGACAAAAATCCATTTTTTCACTGTTCAACGTATTTGTCGTTTAATTTCTATGTGTGAAGCTACGTGTGGAATTGTAGAAAATAAAACCGTAGCTGAAAAATTATTTTATTCTTAAATAATTATTTATATTAACAATTTCTCAAGGATTTTCAGTAATATATCGTCGAAGAACATGATTCTGAATGATTTTTGCCTATATAGTTTACACTCGCGCGGCTATAGTTTCCAAGTTATATGCAAAAATATTTTTTTGAATGGTTTTATTATGTTTGAATCAGTTTTAAATTAGATTTCAGTTAGGTTTGGATCAAGTTTAATATAAAAATATATAATATTAAACTTTAGCTTCAGTTATTATTAATGAAAGTTAGAAGAATGTCTGCCATTATTTAAAAAAAAAAAAAAAAAAAAAAAAAAAAAAAAAAAAAAAAAAAAAAATATAAAAAAAAAAAAAAAAAAAAAAAAAAAATAATAAAAAAAAANAATCGTTCTTTAAATCAAACTTTCAAAAGGTTTTTCTCAGGAGGAACAAAAATTTGTTTTGAAAAATTTACGAGCGAAGGTTCACTATGCACGTTAACGACCCAACTTGGAGTGTTAAAAACAAAAAGTGTCCTAAAATTTTTGTAATAAACATTCATTCAACCCTCAACTGCTCGTTAGGAACAGCAATTCTATCATGTAGAATCACAGTAACCACTCAATAGTAAAAAGTAATAAATTATTAATACGTACAAAAATGTGTGAAATACAGTAATAATTGATAAAATTACTAATTAAATTATTATAATCCCGCGTAATTAAATTCTGTATAGGCTTTTAAAATTTATTAAGAATGTGAAAGATGTTGAAAATTGTGACTGGCTTTGATTTTTTCTAATATCGAATTATGTAATACCTATACACAGAGTGAATGTTATACGCGTAATTAAATTCTGTATAGGCTTTTAAAATTTATTAAGAATGTGAAAGATGTTGAAAATTGTGACTGGCTTTGATTTTTTCTAATATCGAATTATGTAATACCTATACACAGAGTGAATGTTATTATCAATGCTACTTTCAGATTTTATTTTGATATTGTTTGCACATTTCCGTAAACAAATTTGTCACTCGACCAATTTCATTATGCTTTGTGAACACGTAAACCGACGAAGATTTTTAATAATGACGAACAATCAATGCTACTTTCAGATTTTATTTTGATATTGTTTGCACATTTCCGTAAACAAATTTGTCACTCGACCAATTTCATTATGCTTTGTGAACACGTAAACCGACGAAGATTTTTAATAATGACGAACGGGATTTGCATTTTATCACATAGTACGTGAAACTGCTGTTTCAATCTACTATGGAAACGCGCGGATGTATAATTAAAATTAATTATCACGAATAATGTACTGCATGATTTCAAGCGTATTAATCATAATAACATAATATATTTATAGTGTTGAATTAGGAAAGTTTTATCGTTTCGCATTCATTCTTTTTTTTTTTGTATTTAATAGAGCTATCAAATACCTCCCCTACCAATATATAATATAATTATATTATAAAAGTAATTCTATAAAAGTATAATTATATTATAAAATTAGAAATGTAAAAAAATGAATTTATATGTAGATATTTTGTGTTAAATGTATCTAAATCATAATATTGTGAAGTTAGTTTAAGAAAATAATAGAAAATTTAACTAGATCAGAAACACATTTATTTTGATAATAGCCTAATGTTTATTTTCTCTCAAAACAAATCTGATTTAATTCTTGAGAAATTATTTTTCATAATAATGATGTTAGTGTGTATGTCTGGGATGAAATTGTAGCATCACAAGGCACACTAAAGTAATGTAACAAAAATATATAATAGCACACAATGACGTCTTTTTTTTTATTTTCTTTCTTTAAGTTTGAGTTCAATGTCGTATCAACTGGGGAATTAGCAATTAGCAACTTGATGAGAAGTATCAAAGACAAATCATTATTATAATAGGTGGTAAATTAATTTGGATTTCTTATTAATTTGTAATCCAATAGGTCTTGAATTTTTGTCATTTAAGTTGTCTTAAGCGATAATTCCAATTTGTATTTATTAGTGCAGTGCAGGAGTAAATGTTTTATTGCAACGTTGCACACATCACGCTAGAAAGAAGCTGGATCCCTTGATAGAACCATAAAAGTACGTGATTTCAGAGTGACCAATTCCAATCCTTGAAATGGTTATTTGGTGCTCTTCTGGATAAAGTAAAGTTCTTTGTATAGTTCTCGAAAAACGTTTTTGGTATAGTGATACTTGTTCTAACCGTAATATTAAAGTAGCACTGACATGGATTGTACTGGAAGATTGTTCAGTCTAAAGAGAGCAGTCTTGAAACAGTAGGCTATAAATTTTTGGTATCTGACCATTCCTTTTTATCAAATAACTGTGACTTTAGTTTGATATAAATGAATATAAAGAAACTTATATTTTCTTAATTATACATATCCAATACTTATTATACTTGGATTACTTATCCAAATATTACTATAAACTAGATTTCGTAAAAGGAGAGCATTTTCTGTAGAATGAATGGTACAGAGAGATTTTTTTTTCAACTATTGCAAGGATCAGCAATAAGCAGAATAAATTGTACCAAGGGAAAATCTGTCCATTAATTACAAACATAGTGAATGAGATTTTAAAAACTATCCCATATAAAGCTTCATATAAAATGTTTTATAAGATGGACAATCCATCTAATGTAATTTAATGTAATCTAATCTAATAATGATGTTAAATTCAAAGTTTCCAATTTTTCACGAATATATTGAAGTACTCAGCAGTGAAAATTTCATTTAAAGAAATAAAGTTTGAATCAATTAAAATTACAATTGTAAAACGTAAATGATTGTAAGTCATTTTTAAATCATTCAATTAATATTGAAAGTAGTTTAGGTCATTTAATGTTTGAAAAAAACAGTTACTTATACGGTGCAAATAAAATTTTACAATCAAAGGAAACATTTACATTATAGGAGTAAATATTTATTAGTACTAATAATATTTTTATATTTTTTTACACGTGTAAATGCAAAGTATCTCGAAACAAAGTATGTATGATTTATCCACTCTCGTAATCATTGATACGTATCTTTAACATTTCTCTAGACCAAATGGTCTCCGTGATATTGTTATTTAGCAGAGAGCATAAAAAGATCAATGAATTAAAAAGAAAGGTTGGAGGTACCTTTTCGAAGATGGGCGTACGGGTCACCGACGTTATTCTCATGATAGATGACCGAATGTAACGTGTCATTTATCTCGTGCGGCGGAAAATAATAGTGCGCTTTCTCCACATACCACGCGCCACCGCGAGGCGAAATGATTTTTCCGTGGAAAACACCATCGCTGATGCTTCCAAATACGTGGCTGCCAGGTTCACCTAGAAATAACAATGGTTCTATTTAATGATGATCGCCAACTAAAGATATTTCAGACAAATTTTTCGACGACTATAATACGCTATCTGAAGTTTTTCTTTTTCTTTTTTTTTTTTTTTTTTTTTTTTGAGCAGTAACAACGATAAAAAATGTTTTCATTTTTATTCCTTATTGCACACTATTGATCCGTTGACGCTGCTTTCGGTTCAATAAAATTATTTAATTATTTAGATGTATGTATTTTCACATTATGGAACGAAATTCGATTCTCACTATGGATCCGCTCACATTTTGTTCTCGGCTCGATCAAATATTACTCAGTTGTTTATAATGTATGTACACACATCATCGGTAATTAGAGTTGGGCATTAATCAATTAAAATTTTTAGTTTAATTAACTGATGTTTGTGATTAGTAAAATTAATCGTCAAAAACCGACGATTGATTTAATAGCGTTAATCATTAATTATCAATTGTTATTTATTACATTGAAATATGACTATAATTTCAATTTTAAATTGAAGGTATAATAAAGCATCATCACTTTAATCACATATTTAATCAAAATAAAACATATTCCTAATTTATATTATATCATTAAGAGGTATAGAACGACTCGTATGTCTGACTGTAAGTTTAAATAACTTGTTTAAAATTTCTTCAAAACTTATTAAATAAACAAGTAATAATAAAAGACTTTATTTCGTTGCATTAATATTATTTCACTTTTCACGAGCTTACGGAGGCTTTATCATTTTTCTATATATTATTTCAATATGTGTGTCTCGATTTCTAACCACGAATAAGAATACATATCAAAAACTAATTTCACTAAAAAAAGAATTTCACCAGTTAATTGATAATAAGGTATTCAACTGATGATTGCAATTGAAAAGAAAACTTAATAGTTAATAAGAATTTTTAATCCTTAATCGCAATTAACAATTAGAAGA
Organism: Lepidotrigona ventralis hoosana; assembly: GCA_002806875.1. Taxonomy (NCBI): domain Eukaryota; kingdom Metazoa; phylum Arthropoda; class Insecta; order Hymenoptera; family Apidae; genus Lepidotrigona; species Lepidotrigona ventralis. Next base: position 25,113 of record NIPQ01090788.1, read on the forward strand.
ATCTAATCGTTCGTCGCAACTAAAGTAGGAATTTAATTCGTTATTTATGATCAATAACTGAAGTTGGAATGCAATTATTAACTGCTAATTAAAGATTATTGGAAAAATTTCATCGTTAATCGGTAATTTATTTTTTACCTGACTCGGCTGATAACGTCTCAATTTCGATTTGATTGTAGTCTAACAAATATTCTTTGTAAGTTCTATTATTACATCGAGATTGTATTGTAGAACCGAATCGATAGTTTGATTTATTTTTCGATTTACCGTACATCGTTCAACGCAACATATTCGTTTTTTATGATGAAAACAGTACTATTGTTAACACGGTCATTGACGCATTTTGTTGCAGTATTTTGCATTGTATCGAAAATGAAAACCACATTGCTCTTCTATTCTATCCTGATGTTTCCCCAAGGAAAAATGTCAGCACGATTTTGAAATAAATTAAAAAATCTGTATAAAAAATCGAGATTCCAATTACTTTATTTATTGATTAAATATGTTTACATGTATATACAAGACGACCAAGATAGTACAACCGAGTAGGAAATGATTATAGCTGAAAAAACGAGTTGAAAAGAAAGAATAAAATTTGTTTCCGAATTTTTTTTTTAAATTTAAGTATACTTGAATAAAATTTTTTTGTAAAATGTTTTGTTTTCGACAAAATCAAGCTCAGATACGTATTTCATTCGAAAACAATTTGCTATCGTCACCCACTAAATGGAAATATAATGTGAATATAATGTGAAATATCCTTTTTTAGTTTCTCTATTCATCAAAATGGGCTAAAACTACATTGATCTATTTTTTTCTCCTTCCTTGACACTTTTAATCTTTCTTTCTCTTTTTCGTCCAATGCGATAGCAATCATAAATCAATTGGTCATGTGAAAATACTATTATTGTATGGGAAAAAACGATTAAAAATTCGATGGCATAGAAAGTGGAAAATAAACTGACCTTCGAAGAACTATGTCGAAAACAACATAATCGAACTAAAAGTGAGGATAATAGGAAAATATATAAATATATATTACATACATGTTAAGTTTCTAGCTAACATTCTTTTAAATTCGATTAAAATCGAAAATTTATTTTATAAATTATTGAATTTTCTTAAAGAATGAAGAATTATATTAAGATTGTACGAGATTATTGTCCATTTTTTTTTTTTACCACATAGTGGAATAAATATTTCCATCAAGAAAAATATTATCTAACAATCGCTGACATTACGTGATTGATTGATCGTTGAATGCGAGCAAATTCAAAATAGTTTTTTTTCTATCCTGCATAAGGATCAAAATAAGAGATTAGACATATATACATGGTGGACGAAAGTATTCGAACAGTAAGGGAATAATAAAAGATTTTATTATAAGATTCATTTCTTAATATATACATAAAATTTACTAAATAAACTCATTCTTTAATAAGTTATAACAAGATTTTTAAATAAATAATTTTTTTCACTGGCTGAAAAGTAATTTTCACTCACTAAAAAGTAATTATGTTACTTTCTAATTTGCTACTGCTTATTATGAATTTTATTTTATTGTGGACAAATACATTGATATGATAATGTTTCTTTAATCAACAAAATAACTTTCTAATTTCCTTCAGAAAAAACATACTTTTTTCATACTCTGTCACAAGGGAGCGACATATACATATTTCTTTCTTTCAGTCCGCAATAAATATATAGGCGTAACCAGGTGGCTTGGGTCGCAAGCACGAAAATGAAAGATAAACTATTCCAACAAGCGAACCAATCCATAATTTAAAATGTCCCCCTTTTGTGCCAACTCCCGTAAATTATTAGACTGGAAATAAAGGTTTCACCCAGTACGTACACGCATTTTTGCGTGTCACACCTGGTATCACGATTGGCTTAAGAACGCGGACTATGTTGCATAAAACGTCCAGGATAACGCAGACGTAAGAAGGAAACAGCTGTACGGAGATCACAAGATTGATTAAATTACTTTTTGTGTCACATCGTATTTTATAACTACTCACTAACTATTTCTTTCCTTTCCTTCACTCGTTGATCTCAAAGAACATGTCTTTGTAAGTTACACCATCAGTTCTAGAATCTCTTCACTGAAAACATCTTCTTCTGTTCCAATATATCGATATATTATAAATAAAAAAAAAGTATAAAGCATATAAAATATTCTATCTTAGAATGCTTGCAAGCAAGCTATCGAAAGAGGATAACGTTGTTCGAGAATTCCCCACGAGTATATATTTTAGTAATTTTCAAAAACAGTTATAAACTAGCTGAATGCTGGAGGAAGATATTTTTAATTCAGGTTGTCATATCGATAGAAACGATCCTACGACGAAGATAAATATAACGGAGAGAATTTTCATTTTCTATTTATAAATTTCCCTCCCGTCCCTATTATACGCGTTGTTGCTAAAGGGATTTTCGAGAATTACCGTATTAGCGCAGATTCGACGTGAACGAGATCGTAGAAGCACGTAGTAAAGTAAAAGAAGAACGATCAAAGCTAGAACTTACCAACTAAGTGGCCCTGGTAAATATGTGAGGTGTCCAGGTCTTCCGTTTGACCGGAAGGGCCTTCGATAATTAAGTTATTGCTAAAGGTAGCCAGATCTCGCTTCAATCGGATGTGGAAGTCCCTTCCGTGCGAACGAAACTTCAGAGTCACAGAATTGTCGCGGGTAACCGACCTCTTGGCCCTCAAGTGACCTCGGTGGACCTCTTCAGTGGGGTAAGAGAGAGGTTCGTAGTGGCGAATATATTCGTTCAATCGACGAGCTGCAACAGAAAAATGAACAGATGATGCCTCAGACCGATCTCTAATCCCGATAGTTTCGAGATCATTTTTTAGTATTTTATCTCCATTTTAATTTTTCATAATAGGCTTGTTCACGGATTTAAACTTGTTAATTTATTTTCTCTCAGGCAGTTGGAATTTTCTTCCAAATTCGGGCCAAATTTTTTCTTATTTTCTCAATTCAGTGTGCGAGTGAAAAATGCGCCAAACCGCCTTGGGAATTTTTGTTAAATTTATTTCGCGGATCCACGGTTCCGTTGACCGTTAACAAGACAAAGTGTCCCACGGTGGTTTGGCAATAGTCTTCCTTCAGCTTGATACGGCTCGTAATTTTCAAGGATGAATTTATGTTGGATAGGTTTTCTTTGCGAGGTGCACGACGCGACAAAAGGAAGCGGCGGGACTTCCAGATGCGCCATTTACGCATCGTTCTTCCGATTTATGTGCCCAAGGGGAACCTGCGTGTATGTAACTTACTTCTTATCGATGCTTGACAATTTTGAATCGCCTAACACTCGCCGCTATTACTACTGCCATAGTACACCACGATGGTATATCTGTTTTCTAGAATGAAATACTATGCAATCATTTATTCATTAATTTTTCTCTCGAGACATATGGCATATTTTTAGATAAGACATAGTAACAATAATTGCGACACAATTCCTCGTCTGTGGTTTTATATGGCGGCACGAACGAGATATTTCGCGTGTTTCTTTATTTGAACGACAGTCCTAATTTGAAGGAAAATCAAATTTCACGAAACTTTATCGCAGATGTTGAAAAATGAAATCTCCCTTTGTAACACTTGGAGAACTCGCTATAAATCTTTTTCATTTTATTAAACTTTAGAGTTAAACGATAAAAATTTAAGAAATCATAACATTTAGTCCTTTAAACCTAATGTTCAAAGCTCAATAAAATGGTGAAAAAGAATCGAAACAGCAGATTTTAAGAGATTTCATTCTTCGAAACCATGATGGATTTAGTCATGAAATTTTTATTGCTTTTAGAGACGTTTGAAAAAAAGTATCTTTATTATTCGTTACATAATGTAAAACTGAAAATAAAGTCCTTTATGCTTTAAAATGAAATCAAGTGAATTATGTTTTTTATGAAGTTATTATTAATAAAGTTGTAACAGTATCGACGAATATATATAATTATAATTCGACAATTTTTCAACGTTATTGATTCAATTATACTTTTCACTCTAAGTAATAACGAGTGTATTCGTCTTGAAGCAGGGTGAAAGTTAGATTTGAGATTTCAATTAAAAGAAATGACACAATTTTCCAGAATTATATTCCATTTTTTTAAACAACTTATTTAATAATTTTGGAAAATCTATTCTAAAATCTATTTCTTCCTAGCTGTCTGTCTTACAAACATCAATATTATTGAAAACAAATTTATAGAAAGTAAGTTTCGCTTATTATTTTATTAAAAAACAAATATTGTTTGCGTTTTATGTGTCGATCTTTATCGAAATCATCCTATTTTTTATATATGACAAACATAGTTTACGATTAATTTTCATTTCTAGCTTAAAATCAGTCACCTTGTATATATACATATATATTATCAATTTCGCGTTAAAATATTGCCGGAAATTGTATTAATATTTTAATACCCAATCATTTTGTTCGAAATGAGCGTTGTCCGATAATGGCCTTGAGAATGTATGTCTTTCCTCCAGGACAAGACAAAAGAGGACAGAGGAAAGAAAATATTTCAGGATTAATCCAAAAAGGTTGGAAAACGTAAGTCACGAGAGTATAACGTCATTTCGTTTATCATCGTTTTCCTTCGAGTTACTTGCGTTCCGCAATGTGTAAGACGAAGTCGAGGAAACGGTCCAAGTCCGATAACCAATCATCGTTTCGAAATCGAGGACTCGATAAATGTTGGGACCTCGACAACAACGCGAGAATTCTCTTTTCACAACTGAAATTCGCGTGAAGAACTGTGGGGCAACTTTTCTGCGGCAAACTCGACTACTTACTAATACGAAGAAGGAGCTAACATTTCATTAAATCGTATAAATCTCGCAATGATTCGCCGCAGGTACTGGATTTAACTTCAATTCGAATGACTCAGAGCGAATGAGTCGTGTATGCCTATGACAACAGAGAGGAAAAAGGAGCAAAATATGCTGAAAGCACAGAGAAACGCAGAACGATGGGATTGAGAAACGTGAAATGGTCGTCGCGACGTTCAATTTTCCGACGAACACTTTTTCCCGAGGACAGCAGCTCGATGACAAAAAAAAAAAAAAAAAAAAAAAAAAAAAAANTGCTCGTGTAAAAAGGTAATTGTAAGAAAGATACACCTACTAGAATACAAGTTGCTCGAATTATATGTCGAAATACGTGTCGTATATCTTTGGTTGTGAATTCGGTTGAAAAATTTGAAGAAAAAATTTTCATTCGATCGACCGATCAATTTTTAATTAATTAATATTCTTTTGACATTTATTAGGTATTCTACGAGAGAAATTTACGATATTTTTTGTTTTAAAGCAACATTTTCGTGAAATCGTGTGGGAGCTTTCAAATTGGCCAATTTTGGACTTGGTGTCCAAACAAAGATTTTCTATGGGACATTATTCTACGTATTTTAAGGAGTCCAAAATGAATAATACAAAAAATTCAACAAAACAACGGGAAAAAATTATGCATCAAGTTTTCAGGATTGTTGTAAAGGAATTCAATCATCGAATCTATCCATAGTAGATTTAGTTGTGAAAAGAATTTTGCAGTGTTCTTATATATTATGACAATTTATAACACTTTCGAGAAGAAAACTGTGAACAATAAAATAAATAACGTATTTTGAAAGCAGAGGCTTTAAGTTTTAAAATGAGCTTTAAGATTATTATTACACGATTCCTTTTTACAAAACAGATTCGATACTTAATGTCCGAATATTACCGAGACTCACTGGATGTATTTAAAGTTGTTGCTTTTGCGTTACAACAATTTCATGGTTTTCTTTGCTTCCTGAATCATTATCTTCAGGATAAATAATTATGCATTTTGGATTCTTTAAACCATGTAAGATAATGTCCTATAAAAAGCTTTTTATTGGCAACCAAGTCCAAAAACTGGCCAATTTTTACCATTGTCCTTCGCTCAAATGTCCTGCCAAGTGTATCTGCCAAGTACATATATATTTTATTGCCCCGGTAAGATAGTATTAAAACTACGTTTATCTCAATTACGAAATGAGTTTGACGCTCAAGGTGATGAAAGAATCGAGGTAAGTGGGTCACAGCAACGTACGGCATTGTGCCCGATGTGCACCGTGGGTGTAATTGGACCAAAGCGACAGTGGCGTTACCTTTAAATTAGCGTAATCGTGTAATCCGAACGGGGGGGGGAAATTTCGTATTGTTACCATAATTCCCGTCTAACGTACAGCCACAGCAAAGATACACGTACGCGCGTCCTATCAAATTTTCTGGCCATTTAAATGTTAGTTGGATGAAAGATTGTATCTCTGTATTCCACCGAATGTGAAAAGCATCGAGCTCGTCTAGCTAGCCATAGATCATCAGTTTGATCTGAAGCTTCAGCACGGATTTCGTTCCCAGTGGTCGTAAGAATTCCACTTGCAAGAATAGAAATATTTTCCTCCGGCGAGAGAGAAAGGTGTATTGGCGATTTCGGAAATATCGATGTGAAATTGCTTCCCCGATTTCCTATCGCTGGAAAAGCATCGGTTTTCTCCAACCGCGTCTATTCGAATACCCATTTTCCCGCCTGTGATCTTGCAAACAAGAGAAGCGTTATTAAAGCGTACGCGAATGATTATGTGGATCGCACTTTCGAATAGAAACTATATTTTGTACAACGATATATTTAGCAGTAAATCTTCTTCACTAAGAAACGCACAAGTTTCACTTCGATCTCCGCGAAAAGTATTCTCGTTTCATTTCAGTTTATAAAAAAAAAATGCAAACCTGCATGAATATCCGCTGTTCGTCGGGAACATTTTCGAATCGTGTTAATAATTGCGTCTTCGTTCTCCAATATCGAATTCAGCGAGCATCAAGTAAAATTCAAGCTGTATCCAGCTATATATATTATAGTAACAATAGTAGTAATATCTTTAATAATGAGAATAATATTAGGTTGGACAAAAAGTAACCGCGTTCTTTTGTACGCAAGTGAAAGGCAAATTTTTCATAAGAAACGAAAGCTTTTGATAAGTTAATATATTCGATCAAAAAAATTCGTATCTCTTTCGACAAAAGAGAATCGCAAGAACGATTCGATGTCAGCAGCGAAATTTAGCAAACCAATTCTAGCCGTAGTCGTTCCTTCACCGTATACATTGGATAATTTTTTTATGAGCTTGCACAGCAAAATAGATTTTCCACTTTGAAATCAATGCCGAACAAACATTTGTTGAACAAGATCGTTTTTTTTTGTAAAACGAGTTAGAATCAGGTATTACAATGAGCACATATGTCCATCTGTTGGAAAAAAAGAAGCATAATTATTTTTTGGCCAACCCAATAGTGGTAATAGTAGTAATAGTAGTGGTAGCAGTTATATAGTCGTACTAACAGTAGTAGTCGGTCAAATTGCATCTGGCATCGATCTATTGACTCGGGCTTATGCTCCCTTTCCTTCTGTTCCGAGAGGAACCGGTTTCCGGTAGCGAGTTCTACCCACAGGAAACATCGTGGTTACGAGGGGCGTAACTCGTCACGGACCGATGGATTTCTCGTTCTATGGTTTATGAACATACACGATGGACACATAGTGCGTTCGCGATCAATCTTACCTGCACGCATGCGTATTATATGTATGGAAATTAAAAAAAAAAAAAAAAAAAAAAAAAAAAAAAAAAAAAAAAAAAAAAAAAAAAAAAAANAAGAATGAAAGGTCAGAAGAAATGAAGCGAATTATCAAAAAAGACAAAACTTCATACTGTATTTATTACAGAGGGAATAAACGTGCGATCTCAAACAACGTGATATTATCGTGCGTTATGTATCGCCGATATTTATTATTATTTAAAAGAATTTCTTGCATTAATTTGGTATAATATGTATTTTTGTAACATCACCGAAATAGAGTGACATACAATATTTGCGTATTGTACTATCACGTTTCCTATTTTATTTGAGGGATATAATATACGACGTATCATCTTACTATTGAAAAAATTTGATCAACAGCATACAGCGCAAAAAAAAGAAGAATTAAAAAATTATTTATACACATATTTCACCGTTCTCTAAAATATCCAATAAATATCCAATACTTTATCACAAGTTTAGAAATTCGATATATAACCACGGACGGCACATGTTAAAATTCCGATATTTAACTTTTATTGTTAAATATCTTAAAAAGCATAAATGCTGCTGCGACGAGCAAAAACACTGTGGATGAATATATGATAAATGGTAATACTGAAACAAACACATTCGCTACCCTTGCACAACAAACTTCTCTTCTCTAAACTCTGCACGCTGCTTTATTCATTTATTAAACGACGTCGATGGGAAAAAGTTTCACGAACTGTACCCTTAGTCAAAGAAATGCTTTCCTCGTTGACATTCCAAAATTCAAGACAATTAATTCTATTATGTCAAGCTTACTAATTATTTTTCACTTCATCGTCTAATACGTCATATTTTTCTCTCCTCCCCGTCGCACGAAATTAACGCGATCATTTGCTAGAGTCCACCCGGAGGAAGTGAAGGATTTACTCGAGGTGATTTGATGGTGAAAATAAGGTTGACTCAGTACACGTTCGATCGTGGAAGCGTTTTCAACGTCTTCTCTTTCTATATATTCCTCCCGTTGTTCCTGATCTACGTGGTGATTCGTGCCGTTCGAGGATTTTGGCTAAACAAAATGGAAGACGTTCGTTTCCCTCGTGAAATTGGCGTCGTTGAGAACTTGGCTCGCGTATTACCGGATAAAAAGGTTTGGGATAAAAGCCAGAAGCTTGTAAACAATCCGCACGATGTACTTAAACGCATAGACGCGGAAAAACACTCGTGTTACGCGTGTTAGGAAGACGTTTGGGAGGAANCGCAGGGCTGGCAATTTCGCCTTAATTTAAAAAACAGAAGTTTCCGGGGGGGGAAAAAAAAAACAATTTTCGCAGAATCCGAGAAAAGAAATGTGCGAGACACGCTGTTCGCGAAAGGATGATTCACGAGAGATGTAGACGATTGCACATACACACGCATATGTATATACGTATATGTGTGTATAGATGTGCGAGCGGAGATAGGCGCGTATGCATATGACGTCGGGTCAGACATTAGGCAGCGCAGGGATGGTGCATCTCAATTTTGACGAAAGCCGATCGTTACGATGGAACGTGGACGCACGAATCGTCATTTTACGTCCACGAAGGTACGGGCAAGATTGTAACGTAAATTTCATTTACACTTACCACTTTCGATATAAGGAACCAGCAACAGCAACAGGAGAAAGAGAACATATCCACACGTATCACTGATCATCGTAACCATATTCTCTTCCACAGTAAGAAGCCGTTGGCTAGATATTGACACCACTTCGCGAATATACACGCGTGCAACAATAAACAAAACAACAACGCGACAACGCGAGGAGGCGAGAAGCGACTTGGAATGGTAGTCGGCAAGACACGAGATCGCGACGAGACGACACAGGAAACGCGATGCAAACCGAGAGAACCGTTGCCGCTGTCTACACTCGAGGGATCTTGCCGATGCAGCGTGATCAAGGGCCAACCAATTCTCCCGAGTATATTCACCACTCAGCCTGCGTAGCAACTAGGTACAGCACACAGCACACATCCAACGAGATTTTCACTGACGTTTACGTTACGTTACGTTACATTACATTAGGAACGCGTTCTGTTATTGGCGCGCGCGACTTTAGGGAGCAGTCGAGCGTTACTCGCGTTGTTAGAAAAACTGAGAATATGACGGATGGCCACCGTACACAGGACCACACGGCACGGTCTTCGGCTTGTAATTGATCAGCTTACGCCATCGTTTACCACCGAATGTTATCACTTGCACGCGGGCGATCCTTGCCACTGGCTGATCCGCCCTTTGTAACCTTTTTTCCCGTTTCCACGGTGCGTTCCGGCACCTTCGTTTCTCCTATCTCTCGCTGCTGATTTACTCCCCTTCTCGTTCGTTTGGTCGCGCTGTCTCGCAACCGTCGTAACAGCTGACCGCTCTTTATCTCACACTCTTTTACCAGATGATTTCAGATTTAGCTGACGCATCGCATCAGCAACAAAACACACACACGACATCGGCCAGTCGCCACCGTTGCCACTGACAGTCCTACCACCGCCGCGACCCTCACGTCCCTATCCTGTTCATTACGCGTTGTTAGTTCGCCTTTGCGCCGCTAGAGTGCAATAGTTACCATCCTATTGTAGCGATAGCTACACCAGCGACATCTGTTTCCCGACAATATCGTAGAGTTCATTTTGGATAAACTTTTGGCGCCAACTTTGTCGCGCTTTAAAACTAGAAAATTAATGAAAAGCGATGTTGTTA
>NIPQ01090789.1:0-15524 GCA_002806875.1 Lepidotrigona ventralis hoosana
TGTGTGTTATATGTAATAAAATAAAATTTATATATATATGTATATATATATATATATATATATATATATATATATATATGTGTGTGTGTGTGTGTATGTATAATAAAATTGAGAAATTAGCAAAAAATGAAATTGATCAATTTGGTTTTAGGTTCATTTTTTTAGATTAATTCAGATTAGCCATACTACGTTAGTTCGTGAAAGATTGTGTGATCACCCACGATTTTGTTTGAATGACTGAAAATCACTGGATGCAAGTGATTTTCTTTCGTAACCACTTCTTCTTAGTTAGTTCATTTCCTTAATTCTGTAGGGAGGAGAAACCTGGTAATTGCTCGAAATCAATTATTGCGAAGAAAACCACTTGATATTCATGTATTCTTGGCGACATCCAACCGAACGCAAATGGAAATGGATCGAAACAGCGATTGTCTCTTTACATCGAGGAAAAGAAAGCAACTATTCAGGTTCAGGATCGTTAGCTAATTAATAATTTGTTTCCTGGGATATCTATTTTCATTTACTTTTCAAGCTTTCGTGTCTGCACGTAGAGGCAGATCTAAATAAATCTAGGAAACAAGTGACATTGCATTTTTCGTTTTTTGTTACTTGAAGAATGCCTGAAGTTTCAATTTTCTATATCAAATAGCATTTAATATCTTTGCTTGGTAGCCAAAGATGCAACGTCATTGACCAACTGACTACAAAATGACTACTTTCAACTTTTTACATCTGGTAGCATAACGAGTATATAAGACCAGTGATGCAACAGTTGATCTCTTCACACAACGGCCAAGATTGCGACTTCTTGAAATTCCAGTGAAATTGCTAAATTTTTGGATTACAATTGAGAAAGTTATTTCACTAACAAAGTCAAAGCATTTACAATTGATTTTAACATCACATAAGAAATGATCAGGCTATAAGCATGGTCATTAATAAATGAAAAGATTGGTCACATGCATTTGTAAATTGCACAAAAGAAGAACAGTTGAAAAAGAAAAAGATATGCACAATCACTGGATGCAAGTGATTTTCTTTCGTAATGCTAATGGAGAAGACAAATTATTCTTGCAACATCTGTGAGAGAAAACTATATTTAGGCAAATATATAGCAAAAATGTAAAATAATATTTGTTACGGTCTATATTTATGATTGCAGAATCATTTACGATCGTGATGAATATCATTATATGTATGCTAAAAAGGTTATTATTATATATAATATATTATCATTGATAAAAATCATGTTAAAATACATTAATTCAACACACAAATTTAAATCTACCATAAATAAAAGAATATTTATTATAGATAATTCCTCTTTTCAAACTTTTATTGGTTTCGAATGTATTAAACAGTCTAACAAAAGTTTGTTCTACGATTTTCAACACTGATCAGTTTCATTCGCGAGTGTGTTTAAATCCACTGAAAGATATCCAACTTCGAAACACGATTCGAGTAGATAGAAAAGGATTACACAACACCCACGAATCTCACCGTTAGTACCTATTCTCAACGATGCACATAATTCGTTGAACGCAGGGGACGCTAAGATTCGTCGAAGTAATTTCAACTGAGTTTATTAGCATCTTTGGCGAAAATAGACGATTCGTAGAAAGAACAGCGCGATGGATTTTTATTTGCCATAAAAGTTACGATTGTAGCTGGCAATTAAAAGTTTCTACTTTCTTAGCTGACTGGAACCATTGCTTGCAGCAATGCTTCTTCCCTGGAGCGTCGTCGAAACGATGGAATAATGAAGGGATTGTTAAAATATCCCTTCGAGACTCGCTGTTTTCTCAACGCGCAGCAGTAACACGAAAGTCGAGAACGCGAATCGCGAGAACGTTCAACGAATTCGTATCGATGCAAGTTACGCTAGAATCTTATTATAGACGCGCCTTCGATCTATCGATGAATCAGTTCCTCGCAAAGAACGAGTCGTGTTTCGCTGTGTATTGCACGAAATTTTCTTGTCGGTCATATTTATGAAAACGTCACTGTAGAAGAAGAAGAAGAAGAAGAAATGTTTTTGAAGCTACGCATTCTATCAGAAGCGAATTTTAGCTTGACCCTGATGATGCGGAAATTGAAAAATTTTTTTTTTTAAATCCATTGAGAACTACGGATACTTCAATTTTTTGAAGTTTCATCAAGTTGTAGAATTTAAATGGAACTTTTATAAAAAAGAATTGCAAACGTTACGTCAATGTTGACTTTTAAAGAGTTAAATAAATCGACCATTTATCGAGAAATTGACAATTCTTTGATATCCACTATTCAACACAAAACTCGATTTACGATGGTGTAAAGGTATTTTGGGGAGATCCTGTAGGATTTACAGAAAGCGGACAGTATTTAAAAAAGAAACACACACAAGATTATTATTAAGGTTGAATTATTGTTAAAAATTATTTCGTAAAATAAATTGTTGTTTGCCTGCGTTCAGGAACCCCAACTTGACTCCACTTCAAGTCCATTAATTGCATTCTACATTGTTCGAATCGCGATCGAAATAGTTTATCATCGCGTTTTACTGGGATCTACATATTGTTGTTCTCTTTTATTTGCGAAAGGAACTCGGGGGGGGGGNGGCATCATGCTAATGGAAAGATTCGATAATTAAAAAAGAATTGCAAACGTTACGTCAATGTTGACTTTTAAAGAGTTAAATAAATCGACCATTTATCGAGAAACTGACAATTCTTTGATATCCACTATTCAACACAAAACTCGATTTACGATGGTGTAAAAGTATTTTGGGGAGATTTGTAGGATTTACAGAAAGCGGACAGTATTTAAAAAAGAAACACACACAAGATTATTATTAAGGTTGAATTATTGTTAAAAATTATTTCGTAAAATAAATTGTTGTTTGCCTGCGTTCAGGAACCTCAACTTGACTCCACTTCCAAGTCTATTAACTGCATTCTACACTGTTCGAATCGCGATCGAAATAGTTTATCATCGCGTTTTACTGGGATCTACATATTGTAAGAGTTGATCTCTTTTATTTGCGAAAGGAACTCGGGGGGGGGGGAGCGCGACAACCGATAAGAACGCCGAAGACTTGACTATCGTTTCCACGATCTTGAATTCTTACGTCACCAACTGGGTCATAGTACACAAGAAGCAAGAAAGCAACGATGCAGCCAAAGAAGTTCAAAGACGGAGAAAATAAAGGAAAAAGACAGAGGAGGAGCCAGACAGCCGAAAACTTTTCGAGTCGTTGTACTAGATACGATCTTCATTGGTCAACCTGGTTTTCTATTAAGGTCACGAAAACGTTCTTTGCTAGCCTCGGTGCAGGGGAAGCGTTTTTGCGCTAAATTCGCCACAGTTTACTATTGCGTTTTAGAAAGAATATAGACGGGATTTTTAACACATTGACGCACGTGACGGGTGTCGTCATGTATACATATTTCTGTTAAAATAGTAAAAACAAACGTATCACACGTACAAATGTAAAAGAATTTAACGTTTCGAATTTTTGGTTTTAGTTTGGCGGCGGTATTTTCGCGAGATAATACCGTCTGTTGAAACAGTCCGTGAAAGTGGAATGCGCGTCAATGGGTTAATCTAGACTAGGTGCAAAGTTCGTGTTTACCAAAATTTATTTGTTTGCGACATGAAACGTCAGCAGCGAAGCAATACATATATCATACTATGTACAAAGGTATACACAATAATATCGGTTATGCGTAGACTCTTCGTTTTTACGAAAATTGATATTTCCGTAGATTCGATTAAACAAATAGAGACTCAAGTAGAGATCTGTTATCATCCGCTGAATTTCATTAGTACCAAACATTTCACTAGCAATAACAGTTTCAATGATATTAAATTGCAAATGCAAAAATTATAAAAAATATTTAAGCAGCTTATTATCCATCACAGAAATTGATTTCGTGACAAATATCCTTGCCAAATTAAACGTCACCTACTTACTTTTTTTCTTTTTTCTTTTTTTTCCTACCGGTCGTTCGATTGTGCATAAACAGAAAACGATGAATCCGCGACTCTAGCGTTAAACGACTCGGTTTGCTCGTACGATTGAAAAGCGGACACGACGTGGCTCGAATACTCCGCGGAATTGTCCCCGTTAAGAGAGACGATCTGTATGCCTGGCACAGAATTGACGCGACTAGGGGTTGGCCGACGTCATAAAGGATACAAGGCGAACGATTCCTTCCGACTGGAAGGAAGGAAGGGAAGGACACACGGAAACATAATCACGTAATCGCCGTGCCGAGGACGATGTCGTAAGCCCCCTGCTAGATGGAAGAAACTGATCGAATATCCTGCAACCTTATTGCCACGTCCCGATGAAACGACACGGCGAGTCCTTTATTTGATTGCCAAGGCATTTCGTGGGCTTTCTCTCTGAATAGGCCCTTTTTATTTCTTCATTAGGAGGTTTGAACGAACTACGGCACGATGACCACCGGCGTAACGACGGTTATTTCAGAGGACCATGGAAATTTGCTTCAATTTGCTTCCATTCTCCGGTTCTGAAGTCGCGTTCGAAGACAGGATTTGCGCAAGAGGGTTCTTATCGTTTACATACGTTGTTTATTATTGTATTTAGTGTCTGAAGATCGGGTTTGTATTTATCTGCAGTTCTCTCCCTTGAAATTATTTTATTCAGGATTATCTTGACGGATACAGTTTTTATCGTTCATTTCATAAAAAAATCGAGTCACTGTTAATTCCTCAATTCTTGTTCGCTCAAATGTTAAATGTAAGAGCGAAATTTATGCAAATGGAAATTTGTTGAAAGTATCGTCGATGAGCGATGTATATTAAATTAATAATGGCATTGTGCTCAGCTTTGTCATTTTTCTGCGCTTTTTTTCTATCTGTATTTAATTTAAATCACTGTGCTGTGCAAAAATGAAAAATGTGAAGCTTCCATTGTAGTCTTTATATTTGATCGAAATATAGAGATCTTCCATTTAAACTGAATTGCGTATATTACNTATTGTGCTCAGCTTTGTCATTTTTCTGCGCTTTTTTCTATCTGTATTTAATTTAAATCACTGTGCTGTGCAAAAATGAAAAATGTGAAGCTTCCATTGTAGTCTTTATATTTGATCGAAATATAGAGATCTTCCATTTAAACTGAATTGCGTATATTACATTCAAATTATTGAAGTCAGTGTCCATCGACTATTGTTCGATTAATTACAAGTGCCATTGTATATTTAAATATTTTACGTTTAATATTTAGGTGGATTTATTTTGGAGGAAGAATTACATGATAGTTTGCACTCTATAAAGTGTTGATACATCAACAATTCCATTATAAAATATACAATTTTTTATTATTCTATTATTATTGTCTGATTAAATATTGAAAATTAAAGATAAACTTTCTGTATAGTGATGTACTGTGTTAGTGTAGAAATGAAATTCATATAAAATTTCGTGCGAAATATTTAACGTTGAACAGTGTCACGAAAGCTTCTTGTCTTTAATCAAAGGTACAACAGTTTCATCGAGTGGTATCGAATATTCGTGAAACAGAATTTGCGATAGAACAGTTCACGCGGGCAGCATTCAATTTCACGAGCATCTCCAATCAGATGCTCCGGGAGTCAACATTCCGCTCCAAACTCCCTTATGGACCACAGGAACAACGTTAATTCGATTTCGGCATAACACGGTTTACCGTCAGCTTTGCCGCGTTTTAGCATGTTAGCATATATTAACAGATATATCGCGTAAAGTTGAGTAAAAAATTAACAGCCACTGACAATTCGTGCAATTTGTTCGTTAATACGAGATTATTATTAAAGGTGATATTCCGGACTTGTGACGAAAGTCACGCAATTTGGAAAGAATTATGTTTGCAAGGAGAAGGGAAAAACTTTATTAAGAAGACTTTATTAAATAATTGTATTTTATATTTTCATCAAGTATTTATAAATTAATGTGAACACCAAGAGATGCCGGAATTAACAGAAATCTCATTTTTCAACATCTTGTAGTATAAATATTTTTTATACCAGATTTATCGATTTTTGTGTGTGATTGAATATCTGTTTGTTACAATCTCGTCGAAGAAGCTTTATATTCTCAAATAATTTTATACATTTCAATCTTATAGTCAATTGAAAGAATAAGAACAGCATATACAATTTTAAGATGTTCAACATCAAATTAAATGGAACGATTTTCTCATATTTCGGATTCGAGGTAAATTTTTAATTTCAGAGAAATCCACGCGAGTCGAGAGTCTTAAAACCAGTCATCTTTGCGTAAAATAAAACCATTTCGTAAACAAAAATCCGACGGTTAGCTTTCCAGTCAACCTAATGGAACGTCAATCTTGCTCACGGAGGAATTTTACCAAAGGTATTCGGCCTGCAACGTTCGTCAAACACCAGAGGAAAGGATCTCGTCTAATTTTGGCAAAGACATTTATCTTCGATCGTCGGATTCGTTCCGTAACGCAACGCATCGCGCCATGTTTGAGAAAGAGAGACGTCTGTCGACGTGGGTGTGTTGGTCCATCGTGTTATTCGTTTATTATGTTAGCCAGTTTGCCTGGGTTATATTGTGCCGTCAGCGTTGTAAATGCGCGGCTGCCACTGTTCCCTTGATACATCCTTCCTTCAGAACGCCTCCTCGTTCTCTCATTTTCCAAACTCTCCCGCGAGGCCAGTTTCAGCCACCATCGATTCCGAGGATCGACGCACCACCGCCTGCCAGTGTACGCGAGATGCCGATCATGTAGTGATCGTCGATCGTGAACTTTTTAGAAAAAAATACCTCCTCGGTATTTCCTTTCTTAGTTTTGAATCTTCTTCTTGCATTTGCAAAACGAACCTGGTCGTCGTGAATGTATTTGCGACACGCTCAATGCCGGAGGAACGACCAAGCTCAAAAAGACGACGTTGCTAGTCGCCAATTCGTTTCAAAGTGAATGAACGTTAAACGAAACGAGGCGAGGATCGTTTCAAGATTCTATTACTCCAGCACATTTTTCAGTGGACATTAGAATTTTTTACGAATCTCAAGATTCCGCTAGTCCAGCGTGTTTCGGAGGATTGTATTTCTCAGTGAACGAACGTTAGACAGGGATGAAGAGCTCCAAAATTTTTTTAGAATTCGAAGATTGTGAACGTTGGATGTTCAAGATCTCTGTGTATAATTTTATATATATTTCTATGTTTTACTGGTCTTGCTCGTTTCAAAGTGAATACATTTTACGTTTCTTCATTGTATGAAACGAAGCAAAAGACTCCAGGATCTGAAGATCAAGAACGTTGGGCGTCCGAGGTCACAGTGATTTTTATATATATTTTTATATAATACTGCTCAGTACTGCTCAGTTTCAAGCTCAGTGAATGAACGTTGGACAAAGAATCGTGTATGCTGAATGTTAAAAGTGATTTCCTCAGTAATTTCTCATGTTTTTTCTGCCACTGTAATCTTTCCCGAATTAACTCTTTGAGTGCTTGCTAAAATTTTGAACTGAACACCGAATGAGGAACGAAATAAAAGTGCACGTATGCTTTTCTGCAAGCGGATTCTTCTTTGAATCTCTAATAAGCAGACTAATTATTTTAACCTTCTATAACGTCATGTAACTTTGAAGTTACATATTCGTATGACATCACATTTTGAAAATTTTGCTCTTCCTTGCTTATTGATTCTCTCTTGCCAAAAAATACCAACTACCTTGTTTTTAACGACTATTATTTCCCGGATTTTAAATTAGAACAAATAACAACAATTAACCAATGATCTTTTTATCCTGTAACTAAAAAAAATTCTAGTTAACTTATATATATATAAATTCTGGTTATACGCAGTTATACATCTTACACCGGATTATCTATTCTATTAAATATTCTAGCACGAACTGAAACATTCAAGTTGAACCATGCCCGTTGTAAACACAGGATGTTCGGTTTAACAGCTGGTATACCAAATAAATTTCACTAGAAATTCCTAGTAACGCGTGTTATTCGAAGTGTGTGAAACATAGCAAAAGTTTCGAAGCAGTGTGCATCGAGGGAAGAAAGGAAGGAAAGGAAAGAAGAGGAGGAAACCAACTGGCGAGACTGGACCCAGTGAGATATCGTGTACAATAAAAAATGTTCCATAGGAGAACGTTGGTCATGTTGCAAGGTGTCCTTTGGCTGGCAATGATTCATGTGGCCGCTTAGAACGAGAAGAATGACCGGGAGATTGAATCGCGACGAGGGAGTATCGATGATCTATGTTCGCGAAGGCAGCTCAATTCCATCGGGACGTTTCTGTCGTTGAGGATTATTTAAATCTGTCGGTCGAAGCTGATTTATGTTATTGTCAGGGCGATGCCTCTCAGATCGAGCGCGTCCTCTTCGAGGGACACCCTAAATACTGTTGCAACCACGGTTAGTCACTATACTGGTTACACGTATATTTAATATACTCGCGTTCTAATTAGTGTAATTTTTAATATACGGTACACATATTAATATAGAGTTACGAAAGTCTACGCACGTCGAATATTCTACGTATATCAAATATGCATCTGCATACGTCAAATATTTCGAATATTTAAAGAGATATTTGGAACACTTTGTAAACGCTAATAATGTTTCTTCTGTTTGTTTGTGTAGTATTTATATCCATTTTCTCCGTTCGTTTATATTATTATTTGTAATATTAATATATTACATTTATATTATTATTTGTAATGATGGACTCTGTGTCGATCCCGAGCAGATCCATCAAAGTCACGAAAATCTATTTACATACATTTGCGAATCTCATGCACCTGAGAAAAGACAAGGTTGTTTAAGATTTTATACGTATTAATTTATTTATTGGTTAAAGTTGTATATATCTTTAAGAAGTAGCGGTGTTTCTTCTCACATTTGTTCATTAGAAAGCATAAACAAATCGTAAAATCTACTATGGTTCTTCTTAGTGTTATAATTAATAATTATAGCGTAGACTTCAATGAATTTATTTTGCATAATCATTAACATGATATTAACATACTCGTAAAGGTTATATTTATGCATGTAGTTTCAGAAACACGCGTATTTTTAATACACGTTTAATACCATGATCTTTCGTTAAAACGATATTTCCAGACAGCATTGACGTTGTCTGTCAGTTCTACCTTCGCTGCGATATTCTCGTTATTCTTTGCGCGATTAATAGCGGTATAGTGATTTCGAAAGGGCAAGGTTGAAGGGAAAGGTATCGTAAAAGGGGTTTCGGCGCAAACTATTTTCCACAACTCGCATGCTCAAAATTTAGAACAGTTTCGGTCCGATCCTACGCGCTTCGATCGGCTGAACTTTTTCCAACCATGTACAGCAGTGATGCATAACTCGCAGCCTGCGTGTGGCCCGTTTTAAAAAATTTTTACAGCCCGAGGATCCCCTGTGGTCTGTCCAATTCTCTTTTTGTTTGTTTGCGAAACATTTAAAATTTATATTTCGTATATATCATTTGCACAATAAATTTAACTCGATTAAAAGTATGTAAAAACAGCGCAGAGTTAGTATCTCTTCTCTTAGTATTTCTCTTTCCGTTATGTTTTTTCCTTTTTTTATTTTTTATTTTTTTCTTTGGCTTAACAGTTGTTTGTACATAACAGCGGCAGAGGGAAGAGATTCGTTGTTGAGTTTATACGTCACTAGCGTATAGCCTCTGGTTATTGAATTAGCGCCATAATTTTCGCAATTGTAGGCTTTGCACGGAATTTAATTATAAATTTCAGTAATTATTAAGGTATCACAAATACCTACGTATTAATAATTTATATTCACATTACTGTACATGACATCTCATTATTTATCGCTATGTGCATTGTCATACGTGACGAGTAATTGAGCATAAAGTGAATATTTCTATAAGAAACAAACTTTGCACTGTGAATGGTCCTAATTCAATGATCGAGGACTGCAATCTGCTCTGAAAGCTCAAAGACGGACGGATGGCTTTAACATCGTGTTATTCGTTAATTTTACAGGACAAGCTTCTTTCTCAAACAGTTGGTCGTGAATGAAGGATCGCTGTTTTTCCATTACGTTGTGGAACAACGATACCTCACGGCGAGAAAGAGAGATATTGCACGCGCGCAATTTCACAGAATGAAATCTTTAAAACGTAACTTTTTCCTATCGTGGCAATGTTTTTCACTCCGTGAAAACTTTCGGCTCTCGTGCGTTGTTTCATGCAACACACTCTTGCCAAATAAAAATACGGCGAGAGTCGCGTTGTTAATGTTAATCCTTTGTTTTCGTGCAATATGCGTCGCAGGGAAAACGGGTCACGCGTTGCAGTGAAAATGGAAAACCGTGTCCCCATAGTAGTTCCTATTCAATTGGAAGTTTCTACATATACGTGCAATATATCTTTTTACCTTGCATTTACAAACATTAACGAATTCGCCAGAATTTATTTGTGAATAGTTTATATTAATTTCTTCCCCTCTGATCCATGATGTATAACGATCTTTTAAATCAGCGTAATTTTGGAATTCATATCATTAGTTTAATATTGTTAAATTTCGTTGATTAAGAGCATCAATTGAAACAATTGAAAAAAAAAGCGAGAAATGAGATGGTTACAAAGTTATAGATAATTATTCATTACTTTATTCAATACTCATTTATAAGAAAAAAGGTTTGAGAGTAAAAAGGATACACATACAGTATATACCAAAATTCAATGTATAAATTTCGAGTCCATTCAACGCAAAATTTCAACAAAAATCTCACATCGAATCAAACTACTAAGAAAAATAAAACTATACAAAACTATTCACGAGCGTGTTGGGAAAAATAGTAGATTCGATCGTCGAAGCAAATGTGCACGCGGTGCAGTCGATTCGCGTATTTGCCGTGCAAATCTCTGCTTGCGCGCTCGCGACTTACGACAAAATAAATCGTCGACAAAAAGTGTGCCAAGTATCTGAGTACGTACATCCGCCGGTACTTCGATTTGAATACGATAATAAGAGGGAAACGTGTTAGGCTATCGGTGATGATGCGGGTGAACACGCGTGTGCGCGCCGAATGCAAAGCAGCGACAGGTCAAATTGCATCGGCGTCGCACGAATGGAAATGGAGCTGTCACTTCGCTTGGCCGGCGATCGCTACCCAAAATTTAATACCGAGTCTTCTGTCCTCTGTGGCTTTCCCTCTTTTTCGTTCCGAGGGGACAGAGTCCCCTAACGCCATTGAATTTCGTCTGACGAGCGGACTGCAATTTTCATGCAATTTCTTTTATAGAGGTACATTAATCTCTTTTTACAAAGGTACAGCAATTTCTTCTTTTTTCTTTTTCCCTTTTTTTACAAAGATACAATAGAATTTCACCAACAATAATTTATATAATTCTTTCTTTCGCTAGTAATTTTTTTATTCGTACGATAGGAGTTCGAATTCAAATAAATAAATTCAAGGTTTTATCTCATTTAAACGGCTACTGGCTGAAATCTAGTTCAAATAAATAGAGCTCGTACAGATGAAGTTTTGTACTGCAATTAAAAGAATGGAAACTAAACGAGAAATCATTTGAACTATTTAATATTACGAGGAATATTTTACTTCAAGCATACTTCAGATTCTTACATATCACCTGCGTGCATGTTTGCAGTTTTGTATTCTGATGAAGGTAATTAAAAGGACGGAAGCTAAATAAAAAGTTATATGTTAATTTATGGCTCATAATTGAGAGTTACTGTAATTTATATATTTTTGCATAATACGTGTGTTATGTATACTTTTATACTTTTAAACTTTTCATAAATGCGAAAAGAATTTGTAATCTGCTAACGATGTCTCTCTTTGATAAATGTTTGGTAATATTTTCTGATTTTTCTCCAGTAATGTTCAATTTGATTACAACAATAACTATAACTCAATTAAATAACGTGAAAGATAAATTTAATTATTAACTATCTTCCGATAATATTGTTTTTTACAACAAAAGAATTTTCTTCGATAATAGTGAAATGCACGATCAAAGGTAGATTCATTAAAATCTATCAATTAAAAAATACAGCAATTGCGACAATAATTAAACAGTAAAGTTTCAAATAAACGAGATAATTAGGACATGAACGTGTTGGTTGAATAATACTGTTTCAATGTAGTGCTTACTCTCCTTTCAAGCACGTTATTGCTCCCATTTCCTCAATCATAATACATAAATTTACCATCGATATCAAAGATAGCATTTTCGTTTTAGAATTTGCTTTCTATTACATCGTTCGTGTACGTCTTCCTGTTACTAATGTCATCGTTCATTCCACGTTGGAACGTCTCTGAAAGTTTTTTCTAGCCGAAGAAAGCGCGAAAATATCTTCTTTCGAGGAATTTCGTCTGTGAGGAGAAACCTCGACGAAAGAACTTAATCCCTTGTCTTACAATAATGAGTCACATTCTCCGAAAGGAGACTGAATTTCTATTAAAATGCAATTTTAAACTGTCCATTTCTACGTGAAAAAGTGGATATGTTAGTATTTTGAGTAAACAGAAAAATTCAAAGTACAATAAGATCAATTAACACTGGAAAATTTATATATATATATATATATATATATATACGTTTCGTTGTATACGTGAAACAAAGTATTTAATTTTTATAAAATATTACGCGCAATTTTCTTCAATTCAATTCTGTACGATCTGAGAATCGTGGCACTTTGAGAAAAACGTTTGAATTTAGCGAGGACGTAGAATTAATAAACACGTTGATTATCATGCGAAAAATAGAATTAAAACAGTTAACGGGCGCGTAAAATTCACGGGACATGGCCTGTATATTTGTCATTTGTTGACAGGACGAAGGACGTCGGACCGGAAGGTACGTCGCCGGTGGGGCCGTGCTGGCAATCATGCTACTTGCTGTGCATCACGCACTCCTGCGGGAAGCGTCCACCATAGCCGGTGTCTGCATACCGGCCATAATAATGGCGTGCTACATTATCTGGATTCTGTATTCCGCTCACAGGGACAGACGGAAGGTAACGAGATTTTTGGAAATTTCAGAATTTCACGGAACCCACTGACTCAATGACCTTGACCTCCACACACACATCATTATCAAAATTTGGCCGTCCGTTGTCACTTGACAGAAAATTCGTTAGATAGTTGGGATGAGAATTTAGAAAGAAAAAGTTAGTTTCCTAAACAATAATTTAATTCCTGTACTTGGAGACAGGCAAGATTCGAATAATTCGAGATTCGAAAGTATCAGAATATCCGAGAATATCAAGCACATCGAGTACACGATCATTTGCACTTTTAACGCATTTCGGAATCTCTCGTTTTATAAGCTGAACATGCTTCGAGTTCTCGAAATTCTTGGGATAATTTAAAGTCTTGAAATACCTTCGCGAACTTGCCTCGATCCCGAAAGAAGTTCTCGACTCGATGTCCAATCCGACATTTTTGGATTTCTCTCGCAACGCTAAGGAACTAGTTTCTTAAATCACGACCGCACAATAACTACATCCAGTCAACGATTGCTCGACATTCGAGCAACTGGACGACTGCCAATGGATTCGTTAAATATTTACAACATCTTCGACCGAATTCTGGGTCAAAGTTTGCAGTGAACTTCAGAATTCACCGCAGACGCGTTCTTTGTACAGTTTCCGTGGTAAAATTTTGTCAAACTCATGGATCACTCTCTTTTTCTTTGGAATATAAAATGATATCAGACGAAGAACATGCATTACTATTTCTGCAGAATAACATCAGAGAATGAATATTATGTCGATCGTTTGAATTATTTATTTATTTATTTTTTTTTGTTTATTATACTTTCCTGTGTATATTACATTCTCTTAAGTAAAATTACTATTTTTTAATAACTTTTCTTTAAGTTGTTTTCTTTCGTTATTTATAAGGATTTTGTCATTCATAAAGTGTAAAAATTTGGGAATGACGACTAACTCTTATTTTGGAAATGTTTTGGTTACATGTGTCATTTATGTCTGATATATTTTTCAGAGTCAAAGCTAAAAGTGTTCTAGCATATTCAAAAAAAAATTCATACGGCATTATGAAATCCAAAATTAACAATAGGATATTCAAACAATAATTAACATTATTATTGCAAATATATAAAGTGGAATACTTTATGCATTTTTGTTCATGTAATTTAAACGCTCGAATAAATCGTTAAATTTAGACGAAATTACGCCGCTGTGATTGAAAATTTCACACGTCCGTGAATTACAGAAATCGGTGCAATATTTTTTTTAATAAAGCGCAAAAGTAGACTAGAGCAACTATATGCAGACAGACCAGTTCGATTTTAAAGGGAAATGTTCTCAAATGAGATTCACTAACGTGGATAAAAGGCCAGAGACACTCGAGTTTTTTCTCTTGGTCGTTTGTCTTCCGGGACGGAAGTTTGGCGCTTGTTCATAAACCATCGGAGTCGAGTGATTTTCTGCAACGCCTATCTTTTTTTAGCTGTTTAAACTTCGTTGAACTCTCGTCAAATCAGAAACTTCTTTCTCGTGCTTTAAAGAACACTTTCCCTTTGATTTAAAAATTTTTGAACTCTTCCCCCTCGAGAAGATTCAGTAACGAATTTCTAACGAAGAATCTTCCCGAGCAAAACTCGAGTCTCGCGGGATTTTATAATACACAGTCAGTTGCGAAAGTACTTTATATACTCATTATTAATTCTCGAAGAATAATTTCTTTGCACTAGATTGTGCAACAAGTTTTATTCGAATTTCTTGCATCAATCTATGTATCTAATCTAATTCGTGTAATAATAATTCGTCTAATCGACGTATATTTTAACATTCATTAATTTAAAATTTATTAATAATATCAACGAAATATGATTATTATACAATGTAATTTCTATCTAAGTGAGACGTTGTTCTCGAAGGGTTAAGAAGTGTATTTTTGCGACCAACCTGATCATTTTTTTTCATCTTTTCCTAATTCTCGCTTCATTCGGAATGCTGCATTGTCATCAACGATGTAATAAACACGTTCTTAACTCGATCGTAGTGGCAGCGAAACGTCCATCGGCGAATTTCCGTTCAATTTTCGTGGAAAGTCGGTCCGATAGGGTGAGGCGCGAGCGAGAACTGTAAACGGCTTGGATGAAACGCGTAATTGAATGGGGATGAAGTTCGGAAATAAACGTCGTTTCGAGAGTGCGGGAAAAAGCGAGAGGGATCGATTTGCGCCAGCAACGCGACAGCCTCGCAATTGGACAAGTTCTTTCGCCCTTCGGTTAGTTTAATCTTGTAATAAGTCACGAGGCTGGATGCAGCATCGCTGATGGCGCAGAAACAAATTGCATTGGCCAGGTATCGACCACGCGAGAATCGCTTTTTAAACATGGGCGACGAAGTTGCGTCGTCCGACGATTGTGCATCTCGAACTCGTAGAAACTAAAAAACGAATTTCACTTCGAGCTGTTCACGTCGATGTGTCTACACAGTCATTCAACTGCGTACAATTTTCGTTTGCAAGAAATAATTCTGTAACTCTACGTATGTGTTTTTTTTTTTTTTTTTTTTTGGT
>NIPQ01090790.1:9783-60554 GCA_002806875.1 Lepidotrigona ventralis hoosana
TTTTTTTTTTTTTTTTTTTTTTTTTTTTTTTTTTTTCTATGGAGTTTAGCATCGCGTGAGATTTAGTGATTTCAGATGTTGAGTAGGCGTGTGTCTTGAGGGTTTTTATTGGTAGGAATTCCGTGGCTTCGATTTTGAAAGAAAATGAATTTTTAATTTCCGTTCCGCGAATTAATAAGGAGATTAATAAATACGAATTGTTGAGTCGATAAATAATAATTATTGAAGTGCAAATAATTTCAAATAAATGCAAATAATTTCGGTTTTGGTAAAACAACTTCATTTGTCAATAAAACAGTAGTTATATCCTATATAATCTATGATATTTATCAGGCAGCTTGTCGATGCCTTTGGCGTAGAATTCAACTGGGTTTAATGTAAAATAGTTCTTGACAAACATGGTTGTCATGCATAATGCTTTCAATACTGACAATGAGAAGAGAATCAAGAAACAAAGGATTAAGAAATTAAGGATCTTTAATACTATACTTTTTTTTTTAGTGTGCCATAACTAAAATGACTTTCATTGATATTCGAACACTAAATATTATCATAATTTTACAAAACGGAATCTTACAATAATAAATTTAGACTCGTTTCAGATATTGAAACTCCTATTTTTAAAATACATCGCTCATTTTATTTCAAGATTTTATTCTTACACTATGCAGCAGACGACAAAATGAAGATACTTCTCTTCTCGAAAATACTATAATTTGTCATAATATATGTAAAAACGTTTCCTTCTTAATTTACGATGGATTTAAAAACTGAAATCTTCCCCTTCAAAATTCCCTATTGTACGATTTTTTCCCTCGCCAGTTTATTGAATTTTGAAGTTAATGTTCAAAGATAAAATATCGATAAAATGGCGAAAAAAAAAATTGTACACGTTTCGTTCTAAAGCGAAGACTTCAACCTTCGAATTTATTGTAAATTCAGTTATGAAGAAAATTTTTCAATGCTTTCAGATACTATAAAAATTTATATAGTGTTTTCGAGAAGAAAAATATCTTCACTTTATCACCTGTCACACACAGTGTAAAAGCATTTCAGAATAGAACGATGCACCAAATTTATCACAATAGGATTTCTTTTTACGAAATTATAACAGTTCCAATATTCGGTGTACGTCACAAGTGGACAATTTTTAGATTTTTTGTGACAAAAATACCATATTTTAGCATAATATCACAGACAAAAGATCCAAAAACACCGGGGTGTAAAAAATTTTTTATATTTGGAAAATAATTCGTATAAATATTCACCTCATTGAAGAATAATATATCATATTGCTTTTTCGAAACGAAAATATTCATTTTCGTACTTTAATGTTCGTCTGAAGCTGCTAGAGAACCGTTCGAAAAGAGAGGAGCGTATCAATGGTGCCGTAATTCATCGTCGTGTTCACATTTCCGTTCGATTTTTCATCGGCAGATCATGACGGCCGACGACAGCATGAGCGACGACGTGTTCGAGGTGGAAGACGACGCCTGCACAGTGGCCTCGAGCGGTTTAACGCCAAGGTCCATGGGCCAACCTTTGACAATCACCCCCTCACCGACCGGATATCGAGACTACAAGCCACCAGCGGAAGTGTTGAACGATAACTATGGCTACTCGTCTAGGGAGTACGACAGCGTGAAGAGTAGTTTCAAGAGGACCAAAGAGGAAGACACTGCCTTTGCGCACAAGGTGAGCCTCGTTCGTTTCCTCTAATCGGATTCATCTGATCCAGCATCTAGGAAAATCATCGATCACTTGGAACAGAATTCTTGTAATTTTTATTACACGCCTGTGATTAATCCAGATTTGAAGTTAATATTCATTTCAATTCAGATTTAAAAGAACAGTAAATTCTAGTGTTGAAAAAAGAAAGACAGTTGAAATAGTTCTTTACGCATGATCAATCCAGGTTTGTTTAAAAATCAGAATATTCTTGAAAATTTTCTTGTTCGAACGAAAGAAATGGTTCGTAAATTCTTCGTGAACCAAGTGTATAATTTATATTTTGAAGTCTGCGTGGCTCTACGTGAATCTTATAATTAGATTTACAAATTGCACCATTTGAAAGGTATTTGAAACACGCGGGTGATTTAATGCTCTTCTATTGATCGAAACAGCGTGAGCTGTTCTATAAATCCTTCGGTTTTATTCTTCCTCTCTTACATTCAATATTCAACACATACATACACTTTCCAACTTTCAGTTTAAACCTTCTTATCCAAAAACCTTCATCCACTGGTGGCTCACGCTTACGCTCCTTTAAAAATTCATTTCCACCGTCGTTTTTGCTATTTTCCACCAACACGTCCAGCGTAACGTAACATAACATAAACGTGGATATTCCAAGTATGTATGCCGGCATGTAACCGAGAAGAGAAAAAGAAAAAGAAGAAGAAGAATGAAAAAAAAAAGAAGTATCGACCGTAGAAGAAAGAGTCGTTTGATATTCATTACCGACTCATTTGCATGATGGATGGGACACACGGGTATTCCTCGGATGTAGCAGCAACAAGGTCAGTCATGCCTTCGTACCAAGGTCAAGCCGGCCCTCCTCCACGGCTGTGGCAAGCCTGTGGAATAATGATCCGGGAATGCCCGAGGATCGCGGGTACGGCCCCCGACACGATCCCCTGCGTCCTTACTTCGGCTTCTTTCTTTTCTTATCCTCGGCCTTCCTCCTCCCTTCTCTCCTTCGCGTACAGGCTCCTGCCTATCCCTCTTCCATCCTCGATTCGTCTCGTTCTTCTCCGTTCACCGCCTCTTTCTTTCGAAACGTTTTCTTTAAACGTTCTCCCGCTCGTCTTTTCGTGAACGGAGAACTTATATTGTGTGTGTGTGTGTGTGTGTGTGTGTATCTTAACGGTTTTTGGAATATTTTTTTGGTTTGTTATTATTTTTTATCACTTTATCATTATTATTTTTTACTATTTAGTTTAGAAAGGACGAGAGTTGCAAGTCCAGCGAGTTTTTGGATTTCCATTCCGTGTCGTAAATACGGACTCAATCGATTCCTTCCAATTTCTGAATTCGCTTTCGGAACTTCGCCTTTTTTTTCCAATTATGATTTGAAAGTTAAAAGTCAACGAGTGAATTCCTTCGAATTACTTTATTTAGTGGAAATTTCCGCAGTCAACTTCCGACTTTCCCAACTTTCTATCTCTCAGTTTCGTAGTTCAAATTTGAATTATAAAGAGAAAAACCTAGATCAATTTGGATAAATTTCAATTTTCATTGCAACTATATCGAAAACCATTTTCTTGCAATGATCCTCTCCTCTCTCATACCCAAACGAACGAAATTGTCGGAATACTACAAAATGGAAAGGGGAAAGCGTAGGGAACTTTTACGATCGGCCGGAAATGATATTCCGATCTGGCCGGCCGATTACAATATGCTGGCCGTTTTACGATCAGACGTGGTGGCGCGATGGTTATTGGCTCGGCGTCTCTCGAACTCGAGAGATCTCGTTTTCTCGAGATATCGTTCCGCTCGATGGAAGATCGTTAGTCAGGACTGGGCTGAGCGNCGATGGAAGATCGTTAGTCAGGACTGGGCTGAGCGCGAGCGCGTGCACCCGCCGATTCCTGCACGCTTTCGCGTCGAACTGGTTTCACGTTTCGAGCAGAAACGAGCCATTTATCGGGTTGCGCGATCGACCGCGTCTCTCTCTCTCTCTCTCTCTCTCTCTCGTAACTATCGATAGCGGGCACAGCTAATCGACCTATAGGCAAGTTCTTACTCGCGTCGAATTGAATTTTAGAATCTACTTTTGACGTCTGGTTTGACGGACGTGTAGTGGCGCGAACGAGAATCTGATTTCGGTTTCGAGGGCTCGTGGCTATAGTGATTATAAATTATTCAGCGTGTCGGAGGGAACTCTCGGGGAGGATTTAGCAGTTGGGAAAATTTATAGAATGTATTAATGTTAAAATTAATTATAGAAATGTTAATCGTTAATGTTAAAATCGTCGTTTCGGTTTCGTTTCTTCGATTATAAATTATATATTATAAATTATTATAAATTATAATAAATTATAAAATATATATTATATTATATTAATTATAAATTATATATTATTATAAATTATAAAAAGTATAATTTATAAAGTAACATGCAGAAATATTAATTATAATTATATCAGAATCATTACATAAGTTTTATCTCCTCGATTCAGTTTGTGAAAACGTACAAATAAATATTAAATATGTACACTGCGAGTGTCATCAATTTCTTTATTCTTTTTGTATTTCTTATCTCGTCACGTAAGAAATTATCATTTGAAAGATATTTCCAAAGTATTTTGAAATATCCACAGAATCTATCGTTCTATATATACATATAAATTATATTGAAGAAGGAAAGAAAACCTTTACGTAACTCTACAAAAATCCAAAAAACATGTAGATCTCTCAATAATATTTATTCTGAAATATCTAACATGCTATAAATATCACATCCCTAACAAAAAATGTCTCTAATATTTTAAAATTAATATCCAACAAACCTGAAACATTGATCGAAAGAATTCTCTGTCCAAAGAATTTATCCAAAAATGCCAATTACGATAGCGCAAGAGAGGAGGGCATCATTGAAAGTATAAAAATGAAAATACTTCTATAATACTCTAGAATTGATATCTAACAAATTTGCAACCTTCGTCGAAATTCTCTGTAAAAAAACATTTCCCAGAAATTCCAGTTACAATAACGCAACGAGAGCATCGTCGAAGACGCAGAATTCGTTTCTCAGGGAAAATAAAAAAATATTTTCACAACACTTTGAAATTAATATCCAATAAATCTGAAACATTGATCGAAAGAATTCTCTGTCCAAAGAATTTATCCAAAAATGCCAATTACGATAGCGCAAGAGAGGAGGGCATCATTGAAAGTATAAAAATGAAAATACTTCTATAATACTCTAGAATTGATATCTAACAAATTTGCAACCTTCGTCGAAATTCTCTGTAAAAAAACATTTCTCAGAAATCTCCCATTGTCGAAGACGCAGAATTCGTTTCTCAGGGAAAATAAAAAATATTTTCACAACACATTGAAATTCCCTGTCCAAAGAATTTATCCAGAAATTCCAATTACGATAGCGTAATAGGGTAGAGCATCGTTGGAGGTGCAGGATTCGTTTTCACGATGTCACGGCAATTAACGAGGGGATCCTCGCGGTCTGATTCGAGGGAAGGAAGCCGGCACTGTTCCAGTGATCGGCAGGGCGAAGTAAAACCGGTAGGGGGTCCACGGTCTCGAGCCGGTTCTTGCCTCGCGGTTTCCTTCCAACCGGGTATTCACTCCTATAAGGGATAATTGAAGAGCTCGGTGCTCTGCGACCGGCTACACTGTTGCAAATCTTTCGGAGATGCGTGCCGATCTCTGCGAACCGACTTATCCTTGGATTCGTTCACTGCGAGTGTTTCTTCTGTTGATTGACGACTTATGTAGCAGATTATTGACAATTTCTGAGATCGCAGAATCCAAGAGTATCTAAATCTATCAAAACTGCGAACCTGTCGAGTTTCTGTGAAGAATTGTGAATCGATGTTATAATATATAGCTGTTTCTCTTCTCCAGTTTCAATTTCTAATTAGAAAGAATGTGTGTACCAAGGGTTTATAATATTCTTCAACTTTTTTTCTTCGTACATTTCTGTAATGATTGAATCACTTGTATACGTAATCGATTGATTCTTTCATTTAAATTAAGCTTAAATGAATCTAGACCATTTGTAATATTCTAAGCTTAATATTTACTACGTAGGTAATTTATACAATTGACAAGAAAAAGAATTTCCTATATAAGGAACTTTGTGGACTTAATCTTGTTGATTAATCTAGAAATTATCCCACAGTCCCAACGTAATCGTAATAAAAAGAAAAGAAAAATAGTATCAGCCACCGTGAAAGATCCTCGTTAAACCAAATCATCACGTGAAACGACCAGCACCCTGTACCATTAACCTAATTCACACAGATGGTCCGCAGGCCATCGAGAGGATCATTAAATTAGAAGAACAAACAGTGGACCAACGAGAATTATCGGGCGTATGTTATTCCAAGCGTCGATGGTGCTCTAGGTTTCCGATCGATAGGCCGATTCAAGGCACAAAGACACTCGAGATTGGTGGTAGCTAGGCTGCGTGGGCGGATTAAGAGCACAATTGGCCATGGTGCATAGTATGTTTAAGCCGATGCTGCCACTGGAGCATGATTAAGCTATTCCTCCAATGGCATTAACGTCGGATCCGACTGATTTTGACTATCCATGGGGAAATTATACGCGTTCCCGGACACATCGCCGGTACCGAAATTTCCTGTACTTGCAGTTTTCATCGATTGTTGATGTTACGAGGTATGAAATTTGACAGATGTTTCATTTTATTTTGACTATCCATGGGGAAATTATACGCGTTCCCGGACACATCGCCGGTACCGAAATTTCCTGTACTTGCAGTTTTCATCGATTGTTGATGTTACGAGGTATGAAATTTGACAGATGTTTCATTTGAATTGAGAATTTTTGCCTCGTTTGTGAAATACTTCTTCTAGTTGTTCACATTTGTGCCCAACTCGCCTCTTAATTATTTCTCTCATTCCTGACCTTTCAGAAAGAATATTGTTTGAATTTGTCTTGACAGCCGCTATCATATAACAAAAACAAAAAAAAAAAGAAAAAGAATGGAATTCTATATGAAAAATTAAAGGTCACCTTAATTTTGTGAACGTAAAACACATNCACTATTACATATATCATGCAAAAATAAAGAAAATTATTAATCACTAAGAAATGAATATTATCATATGTATGCAATATATTCTATATATTTAATTGTATATTAATATGTATATTAAATGTAATATGTATTTATTTAATTTAATAGTTAATAAAAATTACGAAATTACATTCAAACTTTCAAATTTGACCAGAAACGTAAAAGATATTGAAAATTTAGACCAAGATCTTTTAAAATAAAAAGAAAAAAATGATTAATCATTAAAAAATGAATACGTATTTATTCAATTTAATACTTCATAAAAATTACATTCGGATCTTCAAATTTCCCTAGGAAACAGAAAATACGTCGAAAATTGATCTTGAAAAGTGGCCTTAGTTCCATGCCGAATTCGTGAGAAATTCTTAACATGTCAACACACGTCTATGTTTCTCGAGTAATAACGTCGAAGCCTTAAAAATAACAAATGCTCCTAGCCGTTCTTGCAATCGCGGTTCCATCTGGCCATTGCTCGATCGAGAAGCCTTGGCTTTCCTTTTATCGCGAATCCGAACAACCGACTCGGATTCAAGCCGCGTTTTTCGCATCCACGAGTGATTGGTATTCCACGCGCCGCCTCCCCGAACTGGGAATTGCAAATTGATAAACGCTGCTCGATAAAGAACGGAGCGTCTAACTTCATCCGTCATAAGGCGCGTTCAAGCTTTTTTTCCCCCCGGTTGAAATTCCTTTTTCGCATCCCTCGCGCGGAGAAACTGCATGAGCATTTCATTGGACGATGCTTTTGATTCTACATATGTACGTGTGCTCACTCGCAAACGTGTGTTAGAGATGTTTGCTGATTTATCGGAGGATCTTCCGTCTGAAACATTCTTCGCTTGAAATGGTACTTCAACGGGTTTCCACTCGCGAGTGAACATGGCCTGTACGAATGCCACGAACTCCCAACAGCGACTCACGGAATTATTTATTGTAGAAGAATTGTATATTATGTACGTGATGTTTCAAATAAATGCGTATGATAGTGGCAGATGTTTCGAAATCAATTTAGAAGTCTGTACAGAAGTTGAAATATTCGAAAGATATTTATCGAATTTATCTTCACAAAATATTGAGCGTAATTGTTTCTATAATATCTCCGCGAGATATTTAACATGTGTTAAATATTTTGTAATTGTTATTCACACGTTATTTTTATAATTCGTATATTATATCTATATATTTTCTGGTTTATTTTAAAACTCGATCGATACAATCACCGCGTCACGAGTCCAGTTTTCCTCACTATCATACGTTACGTGCAACACATTTTCGTACGAATTTTCTACGAGCAACGCGAAGCCTTGTTCAACCGGGGGTCGAATCAATTTTAAAGTTCATTCGCGAATCGGGGCGCTGGCCATCCGAAGGCCTCGAATCCATAATACATAAAGAGGCTGTCGGTCGAGATTTGCAATTCCGAGCGGACAGCGAAGTTAGTTTGGCCCCGGTAATGGGCGAAGAAACGCGGCCGGCCGAGTAATAATATCGTTCGACTATCGCGCGACGCAAAAAGGGAGTTGCGGCCGCCCTTCTTCTTATTGTTCGCTGGTAATTGAGTTTTTCGCTAATATATTCTAGGAACGTTTCGATCTGGTCGACGCACTCCTTCCCAGTTTCCTTTCCCCTTTTTCTCGTTTTTCTTTTTTCATCACTCTGTCAGCTCCCGAGATCCGCTCGCGTGCTCTCTATTTCGTCGAACTTTCAATTAAAATCGCCTAGGACGCGATGTGAAGGAACTTTGCGATTATGAACAGCGTATTTTTCGACGATGCAACGAGTGGAAGAAGATTTTGCAGAATAAGTTATTCGAATTAGCAAACAAATCCTTCCGTCGAGACTTCAGTTTAAATACACTTCGTCAAAGTGTAATGAACTTCAGATACGATTGCAACAATATTCTATAATAATAATCGAGAGCATCCATTTATTTAGGCGAAATGTATTTTTTTTTTCTGAGACACGTAATTTATAACATAAGTTTTTTTCAATCGATTAAAGAAACTTGAGTCTGTTACAGCTCCGACATTTGAGAGCAGTGATATGGACAAATAATAAATTCTAAGGGTGTAGCTCGATTCAAGAAGATTCTCGCAACAGAGAAGTTGAAGAAGAGAAATTGAGAGAGAGAGAGAGAGGAGTAGTTCAATTCAAGAGCAAAGAGAAGAATATGTTTCCTGTATACGTACGATTAAATTAAACGCTGAGGAATTAAATTCATCTCGGGCAAGAAGACGAAAAACAAGCGCGTCTCGCAACGCTGAAATTTTGATTTGCGCTGCGCGGAAGAAAGGGAGTGTCGTTTACGGGCCGGAGGATGCAACATTTAAAAGTTGATAATGGCATCAGGAAATGAAAGTTCCACGTTCGCCGGCCGTTACGAATCCTCTGCCATTTTGTTTGGCCCCGGCTGCGAGAGCGCAACGCTAATATTCAATTAACTAACTCCGGAATTGTGTTCGCTGCTTGTTATCGCTCCAGCCTTTATTATTAAATTAATATACATCCCCGGTGTGTCTAGTTTCCGCGGAATCTGAAGCCCAATGGGCAGACAGTTAACGTTACACACCGTCCTCGAGTGAATTTCTCGGACCTGTTAATGGAATTATAATCGCCGCGTTTGAAATAAAATCGCGCAGAAAGTCCGGCGATATCAAATTGAACTTTGTAATATTTTATATATAAATTCACTTGAACGATCGGGCGAGTGTTACGTTTTATTGAGAATGGAGAAAAATTTGGCGTCACGTTTCTAATATTACTATATATTATTATTAAATAATTAAAGTGGCGCGAATTTGGAGGAATTTCAATCATTTTGTCTTTCTGATAATTTCACAGACAAATAAAGCGTTATTTTAATAGCATTTTTTTCAAAACTATTAAACGGTTATGCACTATAGAAATAGAAAAAGAAAAATCGTGAATCTCTTCAAACATCGTCGAAGAAAATCGCGAAAATTCGTTTAATATGGAATTATGAGAAAGTAGCATCATCCTATAGTATAAAGTGACTACAAAAATATGTAACTGCAGAAGCACAACAAGACTCTTTCATTATTTCATGGAATTTAAAATAATAATATAATAAAATTACTATGGCAAGAAGAATTTCTAGAAATATCTAGATGGAATAATGAATGGAGAATTAAGATGCTCGCTATTTCATGTAGATTAGGCTATTTTATATTTATATATAAAATTCTTATGTTTTATCTCCCAAAAAATTCAGAGAGATTTCTCGAGCCTGTCATGTTGAAATTTTGAATGTTAACATTGTATAATTTTTTCCAGTTTCAAATTCAATTTAGTTTAATGAATGGAGAATTATCCTCACTCTTCGAGAAAAAGAATTGTCGAATTGTTTAAATTGCCGATTCATAAATGAATCATTTTATCCGCAATTTATATCAATTAAACATACCTAGGCAGACCCTCCAGAGACAAACGAACAGACAAATCTTCCAAAATTCTATCAGCAGACTAAAAGTTTCCTCCAAAAATTGCGAAGATTGAAACACTATTGTACATTCTGTACAATTGCTCTCCTCTTTCAGACGTCGAACAGTGCGGCAAGGTCGTGCGGCATATTCGCATGCTAATCGGCTTGGAATGAAAGGGAAGAAGATCCTGCCAAAAAAAAATCGTCGTTACGCTAAATATAGCCGGTTAATTGGCACTAATTGCGAATATGGCCGCGTGCCACGATTCGGAGCGGATCGCGATCGAATTCGGAAGCGGTGAATGCCGATCCCGACGTTTTAATAGGCAGAGGGTGCGGTCACTTGGGTAAAAAATGGCGTCACGTTATGTAGTCATATTATATCTCGTTTACTTTTACTGTTGCACGTTCGCAAGTCAAGTTGGTCATTCTTGTTATTGTGTATTCATCGTGTCTCAACACAGTTTAGTTTTAAAGTTATTCGTAAAAATGATTTTCATACAGCCGTAGTATGCAATTGGCGTAATTGATGTTCCAAATATTAATGGTAAAACGTGTAAGAATTTCTGTCACGTCACAAGCCATACGTGGAAAACCTCTGCAATTCTATAAAATGAAATCTAAACGAAAGTAAGAAGTTCCGTTTGCCAACAAGTTACTTTGTGTTCTCACAGACTGTACGCGTTAATGTAGAAAATATTAAAAATCGTATAATTGAAGCAGCCACTGAAAATCATACGATAGATTGTCCATTTAAATTGCATCTCGGATAAGGGAATTCGATTGAAGAAACTCTGATCTCGAACGAGAAAGAAAGGTTATTGAACGTGAAGAATATCAACGTGTTTTCCTAATGTAATTCCCAAAGAATCTCCTCTGTCACCACATGAAGTTTTTCAATGAATCCCCATTGAAGATAGAGACTCGAGCAACACACTGTTTGAGTAGTATTAACTAATAACAAAGCACGTATATGTGTCCGGACAGTAAGTGATTCTGAAGAGTGACTGTACCAACCTTCGACAACCCTCTCTTCTTATTTCACCGGCATCGGCACCGAATTCGTACGTGCGCTCGGTACCATTTCCGGTGAGTGGCGCGTGTAACGCGACATCTCGCGTTTCGAGCGATGCAAATTGCAATGCAGTCCGTCCTTCGGCCGAAATATAAATTTTACGAGTCTCGGAATTTTTCTCGAACTCGAAACTTCGAATGACTCTTCTCGACGCTCGATGAAATTTATTTTGTGAAATTTTTTGAAACGTTCCATCTTTCTCTTTCTTTTTTGTTTTTGGATGGCCAACACTTATTCATCAGGGCAAATTTCAGGAGTTGGTTATCCACGCTTCTTCCACCTTTTCTTTTCCGATTTCCCATAAGCGAAATTACAAAAGGAGAGTGCTGAGAAGTGCAATAACTCTCTTTTCCATCCAAGCAGACACTGTCTTGCAACGTCGAGTAAAATCTTCCTCAGAAGTGTGAGTCTAATCTGAGTCGTTTCTTTCATTTAATACGTTAATATCGTTTTTTTTTTTTTCTTTTATTTGATTAAAAGCCCTGGTTAATGCGACAGATCAAAGAAAAAAAACTTGGGTGCAATTAACAGTTGAAATATTAAAAAAATCTCAATTGACTGATTCTGTTTGACCCAAAAGGGGTGGAAATAACGGACGAACTTTTTTTTTCTAAAAATCAAAGGAATCTAAAATCTTCCTCAAAGCTAGAGAATTCGAAGTAAGGTTTTAGCGTTGGTGCTGTTGGTGTATCGGCAGGACTCGAGGCCGCGTCCCCTTCATACAGAATTTCCATTGAAAGATTCGCAGGACCCCCAGAGGGTGGTCGTGACGAGTGTCGGCGAATGTGTCGGCCTCAGGGGCGGAGAAACTTAATTCACTGCCCTCCCTTCTCTTCCTTCTCGGCCTTCATTCTCCGTCGTTCCACTCTCTCATTCTCTCTCTCTCTCTCTTTCTCTCTCTCTTTCCCCCGTTTTCTTTCTCTCTTCCCTCTGTCTTATGGTTCGCGCGGAGGTCACCCTTCGGTCTCGAATAAATTCCGCGAGACAATTTTCTTACTCGTACCGTTGAAAATTGCTTTCAGCAATTTGTTCCCTCGTTCTTTAACTCTTCGTTTTCGACAGATTATTATTAATAAATATTTTATAGAAATATCGTTCTTAGTGTCATAATTATAACAAGTGCTATTGATATCAACAGTTTTCATTTTATATTATCATTATTAGCTGTGAAAGGCGACGCTATGAAATGAGAAATGCTGTTTCACTGTCCTCTTACTGCAACGTGTTGACATTAAACGAAAGAACTATGAACGAGAAATTAAAATTTACGGACTCGAAAAGTCACAGACTGACCATTTTGACTTGCACAGAAGTCGAAATGGTCAGTCTGTGACTTTTCGAATCGACAGTCGAATCGAGTCTTAAACGAGCGAACGTTTAATTAAAATTGTAAGTATCGAGTCAATTCGATCTCGATACTATTCGAGCAGCTCGAAATTCGGAGGGGAAACAGTTCCGTCAGGATGAATTAGAAGCGATCGTGCGAGAGAGCCAATACAGCATGAATGACAAAAAGAAGAGGAACGTCGATCGACGAAACGATACTTCCCTGAGCGGGCTGTTTCGCGCGCAACAGCGATCGCGCCTTTGGCGACAAAGCTTCTCGTTTCGCTTTTGCAGCTTCTCACGTCCGGTTCCGTTTAATCGATAGCCTTTTTCACCTGACGTGAAGGAACGATCGTGTTGATTTGTCAATCGAAATTCTTCGACGATTTTCTTGAATTTCCTCGAGATCCTATCGCAGATGTGTTACGTTTATTTTGGTATTCTTAATAATTTTATCCAGCGTTACTTGTTCGACTTTACTTTGATATTAAAAATCACGTGGCACAGATTCATGTTTCACGAATTATTTCTTCGATCATCTAAACGAAAGAGACGATTCTTTTGGTATTTTCGAATTTTGCTGAAACTAAGTAAATCTTTTAAAAATTTTATAACCAGCAATGCTTTACGTTAAATTAAACAGAATAGTTTCAAAGGTCTATTTCTAAGGGTAATCGAGTCAAGGAACACGATTTCCAGAAAAACCACACGTTCGAAGTTTCGAGCTAACATTTACCTAAAATAGAACAAAAAATCATTTCCGCTTCACCAGTTATTTTACCACAGTATCCTACGCACGCAAAACTTTTAAAAAAAAGCAACAGCTAAAATTCTCGAGTTTTTTAAAACCGACACGATATAGTAGACATTGAATCATTAATCCTCAGCCTTTGAAGAACCAATTTTTCTCCCAACTCTCACCCCTCTCAGCATCGAATTTCTCTCACTAAACGAACTAAGAAAATTCTTTCGAAATAATAATAAAAAAAGGCAGAACAATGAAGTTTTGATAAGGAGACGAGATGAGAAAATGCTCCAATTTTTTAAAATGTTTGAATCTTTAATCCTCAGCCTTTGAGGAACGAATTCTTCCCTAACCTTCAACCTTTCACCAAATTTCCTTCCACTGAGCAAACTAAGGAGGGAATTCTTTCGAAATAATAATAAAAAAAGGCAGAACAACAAAGTTTTGATAAATAGACGAGACGAGGAAATCTTCCAGTTTTTTAAAATGTTTGAATCTTTAATCCTCGGCCTCTGAGGAACGAATTCTTCCCTAACCTTCAACCTTTCATCAAATTTCCTTCCACTGAGCAAACTAAGGAATTCTTTCGAAATAATAATAAAAAAAGCAATGGAAAGGAAGGTTTTGATAAAGTGACTTGCAAAATGTGTAAGGAAATTACACGTTCGGGGAAGAGCAGAGTTCTCAGCTGCGTATCCTTAAGGGTAATGCAGGTGGAAGCGTAATGTAATAATTCGCCCGTGGCCTGGGTCAAACGACGAGTTCTCTGTACCTCGTGACTCCCTTCACAGGTGTGTCGTGAAGATGAAGCGAACAATTTCGTATCCACCCTGTGGATGGACAGAAATTTATGACGCGAGGCAGTAAAAGTCTAGCCGACTAATTTTACTTTCGCGGACAACGACGATCGTTTCGCGTATGCCTGCTTTCGTTCAGAATTCCTCCGCTAGTTTATGACCCTTATCTCCTTCTCTTTTGCTCACTTTCTTTTCCCACTTTATCTCTCTATTTTTCTCTCTCTACTTCTAAATTTCGTTTATTTTTGCTTTCGTTTCTTTTCTTCCTTTTGTTTGAAGTCGAGAGGTTCATTGCATGTTCATTCATAGCTTGTTCATTGCAAACGGAATGATTCAAAGAATTGTGAATTATTCATTGAAGCTAGAAATAATTGGAATAAATCGACCGATTTATAATCTTTCATGGAAACTTTATTTTAGCTTTCGTTTCCTCTTCTTCTTCTTTTTTTTTTGGTTTTAAGTTGGAGTCTGATGCAAAGATAGTTTAAGTAAATTATTATCGCAAAGAGTCATAAATTATTAATTGAAGATAGAAATAATTGGAACTGACTGATTTATGATTTTTCGTCAAATTCGTCAAACAGAAGTGAATCACGTTACCATTACTGTGTTGAATTAATACAAAGTTCCTGCGAAAATTGGTCTGGTTTCGAGAGCTTTGGAAATTCCAATGGACTGAAATACTCAGACAGTCTCAATTATCGATAAGATAAAATAGAGGGTATCGATCAGAAATTACGCGTTTCTATCTTTTTCCCACTTTGTACGCACGTTTTCTTCAACGATCCTCCAAACTTTCTCTCCTAATTGGTGTCTCTTGCGAATATTATAGAGTCTCTGTCGCCGACAGGGGATATATTTTAACAGGATAACAAGCCTAATAGCCGTTTCTATGTTCGAGCTGAACTCTTATCGCCGGATCTAGTACTCGAAATGACTACCTTCATATTTCGACAACCTGTTCATACCAAGTCATGATCATTTTACGACCTGAAGTTATCCAGGTGTTTCCTCGATTCGCCAGCTTGTTCGATGCATTGACACGTGTTATGATACTTGACATTCGCCGTTCAACTCGTGCGTCAGTCTCAATTTATCTGTCACAGTCGTTTCGTACACAGTACGAATTGTTTAAGGAGCAACTATTACCGATCGTATCAGAAACGATCCAGTTCGAATTGAAAGTTCTGTCGAAATTCTTGCACAGACAGAGTTGTTAGGATCACGTTGCAGTTAGAGTTTTCAAATACCATATTTTATTACAAATTGTAACAAAAATGGATTAAAATCCGCGGTTATAACAGCTATCTTAATTCGATCAGCAAAAGAGGATTACTCAGCAAAAGACTTTCTATGTATATATTTATATACAAATAATTTTCATTTATACGAAGATTTTTTACCTGCGAAAAGTTTTTATTTATATACGAATAAAATTCTAGTTACTGTCATGGATTTATCTCTTCTATTTGTCGAGAAATTCCTCTTGAATAGAGAAACGTAGCCAATGTCTAATTTATGATATATAAAATTTTATATTTATATAAAGACTTTTTATATATATTTACATACAAATAATTTTCACTTATACAAACATTTTATACTTGTATACAAATAAAATTTCAAGAGTTAAGTACAAAGATGGTTAAATATATTCTTCATCAAATGTCATAAATTCGTCTCTGCTTGCCAAGAGATTCCTCTCGAACAGAAATGGCACGCGATGGATGTAAAAGGAATTGTCTAATTTATAACATTTTACCACATTCTTCGTTCGCGTTTCAAGGTCCGCGTTAGACATCAACATCGCGTGGTATATTCCAAAGCTTGAAAACATTCCACGGCGTCCCGTAGGAAAAATTGCGACCGTCATTTTCGCTGTCGTTGTAATTCATCTCTTCGGACCAACCGATAATGGCATCCTAATGGTGCCTTTCGCGTCTATTACCAACATTCACTTCCGTGAACGTATAAATTCGAGAGTGTATATTTATGGCACGTGAAATTTTTCCTTTTTTGTGTGCAATGAGTTCGCGTTTTTTTTTTTTTTTTTGAAGTATTATCTATTTTGTAATTGTATTAGAACTGCTTTAATATTTTTTTCTTTTTTGTAGTAGTAATTTCTGAAGTATTGCCTATTGTATCAGAACGTGCAATTACAAGTTTACCGATTCTTTCAGGACTTTTTGTGATAATAATCTTTGTACCTTATAGCATTTTTTCCTTTAGTTTTCGGACTCTGTATTTCGAAGTAATTTGCGAAGTATTATCAGAACGTGCAAGTCGTGATTCTTTCAAAACTTTTTCTG
Organism: Lepidotrigona ventralis hoosana; assembly: GCA_002806875.1. NCBI lineage: Eukaryota > Metazoa > Arthropoda > Insecta > Hymenoptera > Apidae > Lepidotrigona > Lepidotrigona ventralis. The sequence goes on from NIPQ01090790.1 coordinate 26,265, forward strand.
CTATTTTCTTTTTTGGATTTGTTTTCGGATTCTGTATTTTGATAGTATTTTGGAGTAATTTTTGAAGTGTGTCAAAATGTGCAATTATAACTCGTGACTTTTAAAAAAAATTTTAATATCGAACGGTTCGTTCATGTTATTTCACGACTCAAGAGAGTGCTACTCAAGTATCTTTCTCATTTAAAAATACCATATTAATAATCTTCATTTAATCTTCGTTTAATCATCATTTAAAAATACCAATTAATCTTTCTCATTTAAAAATATCATATCAGTCACTGATAAGAATTTCGAAACTTATTTGTGAAAACAGTGCCAATCGTTCGACGTAGGCAACTGAAAGTATGCGAGCAAAAGTATTCCCACGACTCGCTAAAAAATCAGAAGAACAAAGAAAACAGAAATATTTCAGAATTCGGAGAGTGGCAGTAAATTTACATAGCTTTCAGAAATTATATCAACACTATCCCTAAAATATACTCCCGAAGAAACATACCCTAACCGATAGTACCAAAAAATAAAAAAAAAGATATACAAAAACACTTTTATATACTTTTATATACTCTTAAACGTTACGTGCAATTTACGAGATTTCGAAACGCTGTTCTTCAAATAACACCAATCGCATGAAAAAAAAAAGAAAAAAAAAAACGCAAGTATGAAGCAATCATCATCAATCAGTTCAGAGATTAAAGAAGTAAAAAAAGAAAAGGCGGAAGAATATTTCGAGGTTTAATCCTCGCCTCGTCTCAGTACATACACGTACACACATATGCGTACTAGTGGTGAAGCAGGTGCCATCCTGGCGTCGTAATGTAATAATCCGGTAGGTCAAACGGCCATTACCGACTACAGGTGTTGCTATCAAGGGAACTGGCCGCGGTCGGAGTGCAACAAAGTTGACTGCCGACCGCAGCCTTTATGGGGACCACATAGCAAGCCACGGGGTTCATGGAATAGAGAAACCGAACCGTTACCATTACGCTCAATTTGAGAAGCTCCGAAGAAAAATCGCGAAGGATTCTCCTCGTTGTTCGCTCGCTAATTACCGAGGTAAAGGTTGTCTTTGATCGAGACGGTATTGACCGATGATAACTGGGATTTCGACAGGAAGTTCAAAGATCAGATGGAATATACTCGGTTGCATCGTTTTGTACTCTCGTTCCGCGAGTTTTGGGACTTTTACGCATTTCCATTGTAATATTTAATTTAACATATTTTTATTTAATTATTTATATATCACGTTTGCTTCATGATTAACTAAGATAATTAAGATATTTAAGTAACAAGTTGTGCTTGCCAGAGAGAACCTTGTAAATAATTCTGACTTTTATCCAACAGTAAGTAATACGTATCCAAATTTTTTTTTCAAAATCACATCGAGACACGACTAGAAACTCTATAATTGGCGAAATAAATTTACACTTCCGTCGATCGCGATAAAAATCGATCCCGGTTAAAATGTCAGGACCCTTCTCGAATATTATTAATTCAAGGAACGGTCCATCGTTTGAATAAATGGCGTCCAATAAAAGGATACCTGGCTCTGACTGGTACGCACTCGATAAAGAAGTCGATAACTGTCCAACGCTATCTTCAATGCTCTCTTTTTCATCTTTCATTTTTTTTTTTTTATTACTTTTTCTTGTTCGCAGACAATCCTTCTGGGCGACAGCGGTGTGGGCAAAACGTCCCTGCTGGTCCAGTTCGACACCGGCAGATTCCAGCCAGGAAACTTCGCGGCCACCGTCGGCATCGGCTTCACGGTGAGTGTCACGCCGATGTTTTCAATATTTATTTGTTTGCTCGAACGAAGAACGAAGGCCAGTGAAAGCTTGTGGAATCATTTTTTTTTTTTTGCAACGAGTCTGTTCCTCGTTGAATATAATCAGAACTGTCGCGAAACATTCGTTAATCCAAGGGTGGCCAAACTGTTGTACGTGCCAATTTTCTCTCAAGTGAGCACCACTAAGATTATTTTAACAACAAATTAGAAAAAGTCAAAATAACTTATCCTAATACTGACTTGCACCATTTTGATTTCAATCATGAAATCCGATACGATCAGAAAATCATATTTTTATTTTTCATTTCAATATTTGTATAAACTTACGAGGATAATTCTTGTATTATTATATTTGTACTGCAAAATGTCACAAACATTTGTAAATACTTAACAAACAAAATTAATAGTAAATAATCTCCCACAGATGTCATTGTATGTCGAGAATTTTGTTGCATGTGCTCGCGTGAAATTTCGGTTTGCCGCAGAGTGAAGTTTCATTTGGAGAATATTTTATGACATATTCGAGATACGAGGTTGATTGGAAAAATTCGGATTTAAAGTCGACAAGTTTGAATCTAGGAGCTAGTGAATTAGAGATTGGAATTTATTTTTGAAACGCTGGGGAAATTTGAAACCGGCGAATAAGAGCAGAAGAACGAAATTCACATCAGAAATTAGAAATTTGATGAGCAAAAATGGTAATTGGAGATTTGGAATTTGAAGTTTTGGATGATATAAATAAAATTGGTATTTGCAGTTTTGTTTTTGAAGTAGGACTTGTTAAATTCTGCACCTGAAGAATGAATTGTTTTGAAGAAATTTGAAATTTTTTTAAATCTTACGTCTAGGATCATTGAATTATTTAAGACGAACTCTGCTCTCAAGTCTCGTGGTGGAACTCACAAACTGGCTTTCGTTCTGTCAACCCCTTAAGAGTTTCACTAAATTCAAACAAAATTGTTTCCCTTACAATTTTTCAGTGGAAACTTATAATTTTGAAAGAAAAAAAAGGATAAAGTAGTAAAGGATTAACTGCATCAGAATCAGATTAAACGATCATAATCAGATCATGGAAATAGAATGTTCTAAACATTTTTCGTGGTATATAATCACGAAATTAAATCTTAAGAGGTTGAATTTATTAAAATAATTACAGAGTATCTGTCAAACGTATCTAGATAAGATTGAACGCAGGTAAGTATCAATTTCTTAATTCTTAAAGAAATAACAGCGACTTGGTTTTTTCCCGATTTTTTCGTCTTGATTGATTCTTCATCCCAACAACATTTTCTTAAGACGTATTTTGTTCGATGGATAGAAAAATATCGATTTTCAAGTAACGTCAGCGAATATTATTCGTTGGCTGAAATGAAATTCTTCTTGATTTCATTCCGTACTTCGCTTCATTATACCATTCTAAATTCTCTTTTCTTTTCTAACTTGAGCTTGTTTTTTATCTCGATCAGGGCTGCCTTTCAATTAATTCGTGTCTTTCATTGAAACAGTGCGTTCGTATGATTTTAAACGAATTTGAGATATCGCGATGAAATGTTCGTGAATAATGTTCGAACGAAGTTTACCTAAACAGATTTTAAACCGAGGAAACTTCGTCCAGTTTTGCGTTGTCTGAAATCTCGTTTTAACGAAATTTTAGAATATTAATTTATCTTATCTTGATTTTCAGAGCATTGCTAAAATGTAGAAAATTTTCACGAGAATTTCAGACTATACTAATAAAATGTAGATAAAATGTCATCTTGCAACAGCTTCTTCGACAGATTTGTCATTTTCTATACCTCAAACTGTCCAATTTCGTGCAATCAGAATTTTATTTGGACACGTATGTCATTTTTCAATAAAAGTTTTAAAATATACAATTTCATCCCACTTGGCAACTTTCTNTTATACGAAACGAAGAGTTGATCGATTCGATTTAAGCTGATTTATTAATTTATTTTTAAAATACTCCAAAAAAAAAAAAAAAAAAAAATACTACAAACTTTTCATTCCAAACTCCAATAAAAATACATTTGTATATTTCGGAGTACGATCACTCTTCGAATTCAAACAAACTAACTAATAAATTAATAAACAAAATTCTGAATTCTCTGTTTTACGTTTCGACAAATATGGAAATTATAAATTTCCATATTCGAAATTTCCAAAGTGAATAATCTTTGACAACAAACTTTGATCTCATCGAAAATTTTGCCAGCGCGAAACTCCAAACCTGCCGAATGTCAATGTGAATTCCAAACTGCGTGCCATTTTCTTTCGCGCGCGGAACTTTGACCCGCAGAAAGAGAATCGAGGGAAGAGGCGCAGAGCGTGCGTTTTACGAGCGCGATTGCTTGCGCTTCGCGATGCAGGCTCGCGCCCGTCACATTTGCGTGTATCAGCGTCTACCAATGCGAGCGGATGCATTTATGCATGAGGCTGAAAGGCGCGCGCTACGCTTTTACGCGGTGTCTCTCGCCGACGTTTACTTGCACTCGCTCCGCCGTCAAATTTATGATCGTTCCCTGGCCGTTTGTCCGTCATTCGTACACACACACACACACACACATACACGTGAAACCTCTCAACCATTTGTAATTTTCGTGATTCTCTTGCGTGGAATTTTATTTGGCCCATTATTATTAACGTTGAATAGAAATTGCAGATATTTTCTTTTTTTTTTTTTATCTTTGTTTATGATTCGACTGTTTGTATTTTTGTCCTTTCAGTGGATATAATTGGAATTTCTAAAAAAGATTTTTGTAATATGTTTCTTTGTTGAAAAAACGTAACTTGAGTAAAATTGATGAATTATTAAATTAATCGAATGATTTCTTGCTGATTAAACTCGGCCATTTAAATGTTCAACAATTCGGAACTGTTGTTGGTTTTTCATAGATTCGTGTGAGTAAATGAAGTTGATTAGAGAAAAAATGATATTAAGAAAGGAACTACACACCACAATCAATTAATTATCAATCTACAAATTAGCATGGATAAATCAACTTGCATTTTAATAATATCCTTTTTGTAAATTTTTATACGAAAATCAACCCATAAACTAGTAATTTTCTTACGATCGTATGTAACGTAAGTACAATATTGTACTGATGAAATGCAATACTAAAGCATTGAAATAAAATCGTCAAAATGTAGACAACACAGTGCATTAAAGATTGGTTGCTGCAGAACACTTTGATTGAGATTATAATTCCTTCATGCCATTTAATAGAAAACTGTTAATGGAAAGCATTAGACAAATTTCGTGCATGTACTGAGTGTTTACGTTTGATTCCCTTGAGATTTAAATTCAATGAAATGAATCCAAAGTCTTTTTGAAACATCGTTCGGAGACAGTTATAGAACACGATTTTACCGGCAGAGAAATTTACGATCTTTAACAATATCTACATTGAAAATATTTAAGCTCTCTGCTTTTTAGTCTGCTCGTGTACTTTGTCCATCAGGTTTATTTATCGAATTCTATCTACGGCGCGACGTCGAATTAATTTTATTTGCGATCAAGTAATATTCAATATTGTGCAGTTAATGAGCACGCGAATAAACAAATTACAAACGGTGACTCGTACAGCCTGTGTTACAAGATGTGTGCTTTTATTTTCGTAGCTTTTATTTCGCAGTACACGCAACCATTGGAATAAACAGGCATTCCCGTGGCCAGATGAAGTTCCATTAGCGATTGTTATTGTTTCCATGACTCTTTGAAACGGGCAGCATCCTTGAATTTTCTATTGGCGCCGAAAGAGGCGTCTGAAATTTTCAGTGTTAATCTCGTTAACTTTTCATCGACCTGGCCCGCCCGCTGTTTTCGGCAATAAAAATGTGCGTATAAATTATTTGAACTGGCAATTTACGGGCAAATGGAATATAAAGGGGAAAAACGATCTTTGCCGTTGCAAAGAATTCGATTTAGAGACGATGCGAAGATTAAGATCGCTGAATGTCGGTGTCGTTTGATTTTAAAAAGTTGTTGACTACTTTAGAAAATTATACCGATTAACCGAGTTTCATTNATTTCGTCTACTGTGGATATGGATCGTAATAAATTCTCATCTTCAGACATTTCACGCGTCTCTGCGTTTCCATAATTTCATAAAAATTCAGTCTATTTTCAAATAATCCCTCAAGTTTAATGAACTTGAGCTCGATATTTAATTAACAATAAATTACATACTGATGATCAATGCTGCAAATTTATCTTTAAAATTGCAGCAACAGTTTAGCCAGCCAATGACTCGAAAGAACGCCTGCACAAAGGTGCAAAACGTGTGAATTTCTCATTAACCGAGTTGCGTAATTTGCCATTTCGATGTTCCGAGCGTAAAACGCGATGGCCGAACAGCTAAACAAATTATCGCACTCGAACTTGCACAGAAACGCGAAAGCTTTTATTGCCCTTACACGGCGCGCCGTCGTTTGAACAAGTGTTTCGCCTCGATGATGTGGCCATTTGTGTGACAAACATCGGGCATCCCTAAGCGTCGTAAAAAAGGAAGTCAAAGGATCCCTCGGGCTCCATTTTGTATCTGCGTGTCGTTCTCGTTGCTGAATCAAAGCTGAACGTGCGTAGGACGTACAAAATAAAACCTTAAAAGATGTGATCCACATTGAAAGAGCCGTACTTTTGGCCAAAATAATTTACTCGCCTAACTTAATCTTTCAGGCTCGTAAAAATATATTGAGAGTTCGAGATTTTTCGACGAAAAATTGGAAATGTTTTTGCGTAAATTTCTCTTGGTTCTTTTTAATGAGAGATTTACGGTGAATTTACGAATGTGTATTCTATACCTATAATCAACCAATTTTTTTCATCGTTTAGTATATTACTTTTAATTTATATTACTTTTAATTGATATTTTTTAATTGGTGGTTGAACATCACAATTTTCGAATTTTAACTTTATGGGTATCTTCTATATCTATGAATCTTTATATTTTATTATTGCTAGTTTTTAACAGTCGATACGAATCAATCGATGGTCGAATATCATAATTTTCGAATTTCAATTTTGTTTGTAATTTTGTCTGGAATTTAACATTTCACGTATCTTAATCGGCACGTGTGAATTAATAGTTTTTCCAACTTATTACCTAGTAACTAATAATATAATTTTATAAATCAATAAATACTTTTATGAAACGGCACTGTCAAGCATGATCAAATATTAGCCGCAAGAGAATGCTTTCGAAAGAGAAATGAAATTTGGGTTAAGAGCAACGATTAATCGAAGATTTTGGTGTTGCATTGCCATCAATCTGAAAGCAATTTATCTAAAAAATATGGAGCTGATTTAGCTTCCTTTTCCTCTCAATAAATTCTCAATCTCGTTTTTTCTTTCCTCTGATCGAAGAGCTGCAATTTAAATTTAATTCTCATTCGATTAAGAAGAAGTGATGAAGAAGAAACACAATTGCAAATTGCAATTTGTGCCTTACTGTCAGACACAACACATCCTAATAATTATAGTCTCGTATATCCTAATCGACGAACGAATTCGTAGTTAATCGTTCAATTTTTAAATTACAATCAAATGAGAACTAACGCGAAAGAAACGCAATTTAGAATAAGAAAAGTTGCTAAACGAATTGAATTTATTCAATCCTCAAATACACTAGCACAGACCTCTTAAATAAGTATTGATTATTATAATTACGTTGGATGTACGTGGTTCGTACATTCTTCTTTAATTTTCAAATTACAGAATTAAGATGTAAAATTCTAATTCGAACTGCGTGAAATTTTTCTTTTTTCGTACCACGGACGTGACTCGACGTTTTAACGCTTGGAGATTAATTGACAACCAAGTTATTATCCCAATTTAAATTTCATCGAATTTCCTTCGTTAATAATTTATCTGACACGGTACGAATATCTCTACCATGAATCACTGTGAATGGTCGAGAAACCGATGAATTTTGAGCGTCGACACAATCTCTCTTTCTCTCTCTCGATCCCCTGGCTAACAGGTAGCCAATTACTTTCCACGCTGCCTCGTGGAAGCCTAACTCTCGCCCGATAAACCGGTGAATTACCGGCGATTTTCTCTTTTCACGGCGTGTTGTTCGTGTATCTGAAATCGTGGCTTCGTTATCGACCTCGAGGCCGAGGTTCGTTGCGCAATTAGATGCACGATCCATTGTGCGTCGAGAGAACGCGATCCCCCTGGATCCGAGCCTGTGTATCTGCTTTAGGAAACTGAGGTAAATTGTTTTCGGCCACATCGCGTCAACTGAGGTGAATTTTAATGAGGTAAAATTTATCGGTGACTTCGCTCTAGCGACTAACGTGTGTTTTCTTCACCTGAGATTCTACCTGATTTCACCTTTTAGTTCTTTAGTTAATGTATTCCACTTATTGGCGATCTTTTGGTTCATCAAAGTATATGTAAATTTACATTCGATTGGTCATATGCAATTTGACATTGTTTATTCATTATTTTTTTACTCTAAGATTTACTCTATCTAGAAGAACATTGGATAATTTGAAATAATTATTTTATAATTATTATATATAGTCGATGAATAAATTAAATTCGCGGAACGTGAGAAATTATCATCGATAAGTAAATCTGTGGACTATGAAAATTTATAACAAATATTTCTTTCGTCTTTCATTCTTTTTAGTTCATCAAAGTATAGAGAATTAAGTAGAAATTTACATTTAATTGATCGCAATAATTTTGACATAATTTATTTATTCTTTAAGAAATATTTATCCACCTCAGGATTTACCTCCTTGTCAAAATATTGATAATTATTGATTTGAGATAATTATTCAACGTCAGTCATTAATAAATTAGTAAACTTCGTTAACGTCGTTAGCAAATTAAATTTGCAGAAACATGAAAAATTACCGAGTCAACAAATAAATTTGTTTTAAAATTACAAGCAAATATCTACAGATTCTGCGAACGCTCGAGTACCAGAAGTAGTTAATTTAACATTCTCGCACAGTATTTTAAATCTACGTACAGGTTAAGGTACTTGAATACACAGCAGAGATTTCAAACGTAAGTTTCAACGAAGTTTCAACATAATCGCGATTCACTGCGAACCTACCCCTTGGTTGCCGATCGATTCGCGCGGCGAAAGCACTCGTTAATTGACAGTTGCCAATCGAGGACTTTAAATGTTTGCACCTCACCGGCCTTAAACGAGTTTTTCCGTTTCTGATTGGTTCTCACGGCCAATGACTTTATTTCCTTTTTCACGGTTCGCCGCCGCGCAAATCGCTGAAACACTCGCGCGTCCACATTTTCAAATTCGAACTCACGTGTCCCTGAATGAAAGACTAATCTTCTTCATTATTGAAATATGAAAGCTAAATAAATATTTCTTTATCATGTTCCTCGCTAAGAAATATTCGTACCCTTTTAATTGTATCGATAATCAGATTTTCATTGTCGACGAAGCGAGATTGTCGTTTTAATGATTTAAGATATTCTTCTTCGCGAAAGTTTCTAGAAACAGAGACGAAAAGTATTCGAAAGGATATATTCTTGTATTTGCCTTCGTTTTCTACAATTGTCTGCCATCTTTCTACTAAATTCCTCCACTATCTTATTTTTGTACAACTTTCATAGTAGCGAGTTCCTTTCTTTTAAATTAAACAATTTACGCGTAGCGAAAATAACAAAAACTTCAGAGTAACTGTTTAAAACTCAACCTTCGAAAAAAAAAACTGCTTACAATAACCTTGACGAAATTAAAATTGAAAAAAATCCCCAGTTCTTGTTAAATCTCTATCATACTCAAATTCGCGGAACTTTGATTTTTCTTACCAAATAGTTCGATCCATTTGCCCAAAACCCTGAAAATAAGATATAATTCGGTCTGATCGCCTTCAGCGACTCGAAAAGAAGAAGTTCCGTATAGAACACGATTTACGAGAGCGATCGCAGGTTGGACAAAAACCAACGAATCCGTCAATGACCTGTCGATAATTCAATTCAGCTCTCGCGGCGAGCGAAATGCCAACCGGACGGCTCTCGTTGCGCATTCTATTAACGCTGGAATTACCAAACTAGTCGAAACGACCAATTTATTTTAGACAATTCGGATAGATATTTGTTAGAAATTTTATTAAACGTAAAACAGCATATTTTTAAACATTTAAATAATTTTTCCTAAAAAAAGTATACAAATAAAAGTTTGTATTGCAGTCTATTTGTCTGACTTTTTCTTTTCAATGTCTCTGACGGAAATTTTTACGGTTTGATCGATATTAACCCATAACTCAGGAGACGGAAAGTGTCTCGCAGTTTCGCAGAAACAACGTGTCTCCTGATTTAGCCGAGCTCTCGGTGCGTGTAATATATTCCATAAATTAGCAGCGGGGCAAAGTTTCGATTAGGGATTGCCTTCTATCGCGGCCACGTGTTTTCGTGTCTCTACGTCAGTGGGACAACGGTTCAACAAGCTACTTATGGATCTCTGACTTCGTTCGTTTCGCGTCGCGATTAGCATAATGTAACGGAATCCCTGAATATTCATCGGGCAAACGACTCGTCCCGGCGAGGATTTCGCGACGCGATACATGTGTGTACTTACTCCGAGCCTTTGTCTCTTATTTTCATTTGTCTCATTTTTTAGGGTTATTTCATTTCATTTCGTAAGTCTCGGGAGAAAAATAAACCTCTTTGTTTTCGATATCCACTGCCTGCTGTCATTTACTTTTCAAATAATTATTAATATTTTATAATTACATAAAGTGGTTGTGTTAGAATTTTTTGGGGGCAGAGTCACACATCGTCTTTAACACAATATATATTATACAATACCTGTATTCATACGAAATGGTCTCTCTCATCTCTCAAGAGTCTTTCAGTCGAAACTGAAAATATTTGATCTCATTTACGTGTTTTACAACACAAGACTGCGGATTTTCGTGCAGATTCATATATTTGGAAATGGATCGCCACAACTTTGGATATTTTATACGTCCTTCCACGAAATTTGCTCACTCAAATAAAAATCCGCCGTCTCTTAATAACGCGGATAATAATTCTTCATAAAGGAGAGAAGCTTGATAGACGATATTGCATTAAAACCATGTAGAAGTTCAATTAAACGAGAAAACCTGGCGTGTAAGTACTTGTTACGGTACAAGTACAAAATGAGTGCTTGCTCGATAACAAGCAGCCGCTGCTGCCGTTCCGTTTGCCTCCGCGAGCGATTTACATTCGCGCGATTTGCCTCGCGATTAAAGCCCGGAATTCGTGGAATTTAATCGGTCGATATTGGCCGGCGAACGGTCGCCCGTTATCGGTCGAAAATATGCAGCTAGCGGAGTCGCTACTGTTTCACGGTCGGAGATAATCTCGCAACGTACAAAGAGGACGAGAAACGAATGAGAGAGAGAGAGAGAGCTGGGAGATCGTGCAATCGTGAAAAACGTATCGAACCAGTCGTCCTGCTGAACCAACTCGGAACGTGGCCTCGCGACCTAATGGACGTATTAATAATGATTTATGGCGACGATTACGTCGCTCCGCTCGAGTCCATTGAATATCCCGCCCGGGATTCCTAGTGACTTAATTGGCAGACACGTATCATAAAGCGTTACTGCCTTCAGTATTCTGGGTTCTTATCGTATAATCAGATTCTAGATGTTTGCACAATTCTATGCTTCTTAGAAATTGAACTGAAGGGATTTTTCAAACGAACTGAACAGGAAACTTCAAAAATAGTCGCGAATCGTATTCCAGTGGATATTATTATTGTTTTTAAATTAAAACGAAGTGACGTGACTTGTCAGCTTTCCAAATCAAAATCTATCTAACATTCAGATTCTTATCATCTTGAATTTGAATATTAACAAATGCTCGCCCATTCGAGAAATGGAAATCACGTGGAAGTAACTTATACTCCAAAAGACTTATGACACTTTTGATATTCGGCATCTATTTCATGATGATTTTAATTAAAATTTGACAAATTGCAAATCCAACCAAACGTATTTTGATGAATCACATTCAGAAATTAATCTCTTCCTAGTTTAATAAAAATTAAATAAACAGACGAAAGAAACTCTCGATGCTGGTAAATAAATTCTAGAAATTTGTCAAAGAACAAAATTGTGTCGCGTAATTTAAATAAGTTCTAAATGCGAGAAAGTATGGGAAAACAAATTCTTTCACTCAGAGGAACAAAGCAAAAATTCGGTAGATTATGCGCAATAATTTTGACGATTTTATCGTCCCCTTTGATTTTAAATCCGGCTGTTTACTCGATATCGTATACGATCAAATGACGTCGACAGGAGAGCAGAGAGACTAGGTTAGCTTTCATTTTATACGGAAACAAACATGTGAATTGATGTATTGAATCTGCTGTTGAACGAAAACGATAGCAAAGTGAAAAAAAAAAAAAAAGGAAGGCCTCTCCGATGAAAAACATTTGAAACTAGGAAATTATACAAATCTAGAACTAAAAAAGTTAATCCTAAAATTTTCATCGATATGAAACGACAATTATGAAAAATGTATTTCGAAATTCTTTTTCCAAACTTTGTTACGATATAAAGTAAACGAAAATTTCCCACTTAGAGGAAATAATTTTTATTTAAAATTAGTTTAAAATTAACTTAGTACGCGGTACGCAGGTATATTTACCTCGATGAATTTTCGAATTTAATTTTCCTCGGGGCACATTACGAACAAAATTTTATTGCACACTTATATAAATTTATTTTTGTACGTAAAATATCCTCAAGTTGACTGTTCTATCCATTCAAATAATTGTATGAGACACTACAGCAACTCTCAAGATCTATACGTGTTTTATATTAATCTTCTTCTCGGCTTATTTTTCCGCGTAAAAGCGCGTGCTTAGGGACACTCGGTACTATCGTAATATATTTGCGAAAGATTTCCAAGACTTTCGTGAGTATTCGTCTCTCGACCGTTTTGTAACATTCATTAATCAAAACAACAATGGAATAAATATTTCATAAGAGCGTAATTACATTAAATGCGCAGCTATTTCCAAAGACCTGGCAATCATTGTTAATCGACTTGTTGCCTCGATAATCCTTGTTCCAGTAACATGAACTCCAATGCAAATTCTTCGGATGGAATCAATGTGAATCGATAAGAAGAATGTTAATTAATTCTCTCGTCACAAAGTAGATGTCCCTGTGGAGTATCGTGTGGATACTCGTTTCAAAAATGTTTGCAACCATAGACTACTGCAGCCCCGTTTGAAATATCGCCGATGTGTAAACGCGCCGTTGCTTTCACGTTTCTCGATTTCCTCTTTAATAGGAACGCGCCCCGGTAATATGTCAGTCGTGGAAATTTCGCATTAAATTCAACGTTTAATACGACGGAGGAAAGGAGGGGGGGAATGGCGGATGGAATGCCGCGCAAATGTTCGATCGTCAAAGGATATTAAAAATAATCGTTTTCACGCGCGAAATTTTACTTGAACTCTCTCGTATCCTATTATTTTGTTTGTCCTCTATTCTATTCATCGTACAGTGCGTTTTCGTTTTTTTTTTTGTTAAACAATCGGAAAGAAAGAGTGATTCTACTGGAAACGTAAATTAAAAAGAATCTTGAAAATTTATATATTTTGAGTTAAGTAATTATGGATCAATCGGGAACAATAGTCGCTTGATATACTATGTTTCAAGAAAATATAGACGTTCGACGAGTAAAGTTATCAAGAGAGAGATTTAAGGAGGAGAAAATATTCCTATTTTTTGATTAAATATATGAACGTTATGGATAACATGTAGGTATCGCAAAATGTAATTTCATCGAAAATCTGATTTTCTATTGATAAATTGGTAAAATAACGAAGTGAAGAGTGCCTGTATCTTGTCGATTGTTGCGTTTCGAAATTCAACGATGACCAGCATATCACTTCTGCTACGTTTTGCAAATTACGAATTTGCGCGAATTGATTATCTTAATAAAATCTTCGTAAGTGAAAAGGAAAATAAAATATGTTAAATTTTTAAACGGACAATAAAATACAAAGAACTGCAAACACACCTAAATCGTAAATATTAGTAGAAGATAAAATAATAATCGCGAACACGATTACTAAGTAAAGTAAAGCGATAATTATTGAAGGTGATTCATTCGTAATTACTAAGAAATTTTGCTTGATTGTGCACAGATTGTACCAGGGAAAGAAAAATTTAATCAAACGTTGCTTCCGATATCGATACGCAATCGGAGAAAAAAAGAAAAAAACGATCATTATTGGAAAAAATGGCAAGCGGAATCCGCGTTTTCTTTCATTAATTTCGTTGCCTTTTTAATTCCGATGAAATGCGCGCAGCTTTGATCGAAATGAAAAGTTCGCGTCGCTATGAATATTCGACTAATCGAAATGAAATACTAATTACTTTTTTATAACGAACGGTTTTTCAATTTTCGTCGAACAATGGATAGTTCGAACGATGCGAAGCTGCCACTTCTTCTGACTCGTTTAATTGAATCATAGTTTCGATTTCTATTTGTGAATTCTATTAAACAGAAAATTTTATTAAATCTTTCGAATTTTAGAAAATTGCTTCTTCGTTTTATGGTTGTGGTTGTCTGTCTAATTAAATTGTATATTACACTTTTGTCTGTTGTTTTGGGAATTTAGGAAAGTTTGGGAATTTATTTTATTTATTTTATTTTATTTTTCTAGTTGGCATTTTAATTAGAACGATGTTAAAACTATTCAAATTCACCAATTCTAGTTTTCTTTTTCGTGTAACTATTATGTAATAGATAGAACATTTATTAAATTTGAAGTATGATATACTTATTTCACTTTCGTTGTACAATTTTAATTATAATAATTTATACACAGAGCAATTATCATTATAATAATTACTACAGCTATAATTGCTCCTAAAACAAAATGGCCATTTAAAATTAAAGTAATAATTATATATCGTATTGATTTTAATATTCCAATATTAATCTAACGTAATATTTCAACAATTTCTATTATTACACTACGATTTCACTGCAACAATTTCTATTATTATACCACTATTATACTATTATTTTATGTAACACATACCAATTGCGTCGTCACGAAGAGTTTTCTTTCTAAGAGCCAAGCAGTGCCATCTTATAGTGCTCGAATCAACTAAACCAGTTATTTTCTACTCTCCACGTATTATTATTGAATATAATTCAAAAATGTTATATAGCTGCATTAAATATATAAAATTAATATAAAAGTCTATAATGTAACAATTTTATATCAAATATTCTATATGTACATACTAAGTAAACAGTTCTATACAAGGATTTTATCGGCGAAGTGGTTATCGTCTCAGGCACTGAAATTCCTTCTTCTCGCCAATGTTCGAACGCGAGTTCGAATCCTTCTTGGGTGAAGTTTGCTTCGAGTGGAATTTTTCACACGGAACGAAACTTGACAAATTCACTATTCGTATGCTTTATGTATACAATTTAATATAGTAGTAGGTTCACGCAATGATGATGTTAAATCGTTTACGGGGAGACTGTCAATTTGATAGTCGGTGAAAACGAAACGTATATTTGAGTCATAGTTACTCTGAGCGTGAACTATCTATATTTTTCTTTTTCTATCTAATTAATCTTTCCCTGTCTCATTTATCTTTTGGGATATGAAATGCTTCACATTATAATTGAATTTAGCAGTAAATTTCATACACTCAAAATGTACGAAAATCGTGACACTTTAAAGAGTTTTTCATAGATTGTAAATCAATTGATAAGTGATTTTTTTTAAATAAGATTTTGTTGCAGGATTATTTGTCAATGTTCTTTTAAATTCAACTGAAGTGAATTTAAAAAAAAACATTGGAGACTCAGGTCTACTAAAAATTCACTGTAATTTCTACAATCGTGTTATACAGGTTAATATTAAAATTAAAATTAATTTCTTCCTCTGTATCAGTAGATACTCTAAATTCTAAAACATACACAGTGTGTGTCTGTCTGCGCAATATCTAACGCGTTGTACGAGACGCGGCGACTCTAAAATTCAAAACTCGTTACACGACCGAAGGAAAGGGAATGCACATAATCCCGGAAACAGAACAGTCCGCGGTCGGTCAGCAATCACCCACGCTAATTACTATGTTAATTAGTGAAC
The DNA here is from genome assembly GCA_002806875.1 of Lepidotrigona ventralis hoosana. Taxonomy (NCBI): domain Eukaryota; kingdom Metazoa; phylum Arthropoda; class Insecta; order Hymenoptera; family Apidae; genus Lepidotrigona; species Lepidotrigona ventralis. Next base: position 42,165 of record NIPQ01090790.1, read on the forward strand.
AGCTTCAGACTGTTCTGTCAGTCAACGTCTCTTTGCCGACTTTACCAAACTACATATCTCCTCTCGATCCCTCGGGCTACCAGGAAAGCGCATTAGCCAAACGTTTTCACCATGTTTGTCGACGGATAACGCCTACCAAACGATTAGTTTTCATAACGTTTATTGCAGTTTGTAGGGAATTTTTCTTCCATACGCCAGCGGAGAAGTGAGCGTAAAATTATGAAGAATTATGCGCATCCTCGCGTAGAAAAATTTAAACAGATATTGTTAATTTGAAAAGTAGCAGTCGGAAAGTAAAAATAGAGAAGCAGAGACACTCTAATCCTTGCAGATGAGAAATATTTAGTTTATTTTTATCAGTTTTTCGAAATCGTGGGGAATTGATGTTGTAGGAACTGCGCGAGCTGTTTTCGACAAAAGTTCTGAGAGTTTTATCAATATACGAGCAGAGAGAATGCATAATTATTGTAACTCAATTTGCAAATTGCAAACACGGTGAATTGATTCCAGAGTGAATTATCGAGCCGGCAGAGCGTAACAAAGAAAATACAATTTGCCCCGTTTGCATTGTCCCTGCGAAATTTCTGCAGTTTATATTAAATCCTTCGATCTAAATTCTTTCGTTTGTTCGAATTTGCTAATTGCACTCTCCGATTCAATTTGCACGTTGAAAGTCAAATCCAGAGAAGTTATTATAATTCAATATTGCAGGAGAAGCTCAGAATCAATTGCGGGAGAAGCATAGCCAAATTACGTTACCAACATAGAGATGGAAATATTCGCTAAATACACACTTTTATTAACTTCTATGGAATCTGAAATTTATAAAACAAATCCTGTTCGCCAAATGGTCTCATTTTACACGTCAAACGCTGTGAAAACAAGATGATTACAATTCAAATTACAATTATAGCTCAGAATCAGTTTCAGAGTAAATATTCCACGGGAGGAGGGAAAATATTTGCTACCGAAATACATTCGAATAATCTTCGATTATTATTCTACCTTGTTCATTAGAATATGTATTATTCTAGTTGAATACGGAAATATTCGTTCTCGAACAGATATTATAGAATTTACGCGTGTTATATGAAACATTTTGAAATTAATCCTGAAAAAAAAAAGATCACNTTTTTTTTTTTTTTTTTTTTCTTTGAGGATAATTTCACATTATATGACAGGTGGGAAAATTGTAAAAATTTAAACGCGCATAAAGATATTAAAAAATATTTTTCATGATTAAATTCACTATGGTCTCGAACATTGAAATCTACTCTATACAATCTTTTAAAACTTTTTTTCATCATTTTATTGAACTTCGAACATTAGAACGAAATGTTAGGATTCTTTGAATTTTTGTCGTTTAATCCTAATAATATTCAAAGATCGATAAAATATTGAAAAAAAATCGTGCAACAAATTTTAAGGGATTGTCGCAAAAAGGAGACTTTAGTCATCAAAATGGTGATGGATCTAATTACGAAACAAATATTTTTTAATGCCTTTACACGCATCTGAGTTTTTACAATTTTTGAGAAAAAAGTATCCTCACTTTCCTATCTGCTACACGATATAAATTCATTTTGAAAAAGAAAAAAAAAAAGAATTCACGATTGGCAAAATGGAGACCAAATGGATTGTTACGTGATCTTCTCATACAAAGTTCTATCAATTTTTCACTGTCATTGATACAGTTTCGCTGTATTTTCGCTATTTGGTAAAATTTGAAACAAACTTGGAAATTATATAAAATGCACAAACTATCTACTATATCTATGTTACAACTATTAATTAATGAATCACCTTGTATACACACGCTGTATGTGCAAACGAATACCTTGTAATTCCTTCATACATTTTCAAATTGGTTTCAAATTTGTTTTCCCACGTAAATCCTGTTTCATAGCAATATTAATGAAGCTTGGTTTCTTTTGGTCATTAAACATTCATACACGCTTGGATATCGATTTCAAAGATTTACCAATATAATCGTATCAGTTCGTGTTTCATCACGCGATGTTAACAAAATCCTAAAATCGCGGATTTCACGAAACACGAGCGATGTGTTCATAAAAGATTCCTGCGGGCGTATTCGAGTATTTTATTTAAACGAAAATTCGCACGGTACTAGGGAATCTTTCGATGTGTCGAAATGTATCTGCGAAAAATAACTGACATCCTGGAAAGTGTGCCGAGCTTTATTAACCTCGTTAGGTGCAAAGCACGATGGAGAACGTGCAACCATAGGCAAGTAACGAGGACGGAGTTCCTTTTGTGACAATAAGGTTACCTCTTCACCTTGCGTCCGCTTTCTTCGTCACTCTCCAGACTTTCCTTCTGCCTCACACTCTTTCCCTGCGACCTTTGATTATGGAACAATCTCTGGTCACGCCTCGAATGATCGGCTACAAATAAGAGCGAAGGGGAAGGGGGGAAAGAAGAAGAAGTCGAAGGGGATCGTTTCGATCATACTTGAATTTATGGCTCTCTGTTTCGAAGCTGTTGGAATTCCTCGTTTCGTTCTTGCGGCTTTTTCTTTAGTTCTAGCCGGTTTCTCCGACAGTTGCGCGCGAAACGAATTGCCCTGGCACGAAGTAACTTGCAACTTGCAAGTAGTACAATATTCCACGGCGATCTTTTCTCTTTTTCTTTTATGAAAGATACGGAGAAGATTTGACACGATGATTTTCCTCAGAAAAGTTGAAGAAATGAAGATGTGAACTCTGTTTGTTAATTATTTCAATTGTTTCAATCATCTGTTATTATATTAATTTCTCATCTTTAAACTATGTTCAATTTTCAACAAAACGATCTGTTGAAATGAATTATTTTTCTAATTCAAATATGAGATTTAAGAACGAAATCTGTATTTCAATATAAATGAAATGAAAGGTGAAACGGTTGCGGCGGTTAATTTGCCGGTCTAGATCCTAGCTCGTTCGGAATAATTCGCGTTACTTGATCCTTGATCCTCTAGTCTACGCGTGTAAGTAAAAACAGCCGCGTGCAGCCGGATGTCTTTATGTAATCAGGACAAAAACCTCTTACGCAGGTGAAAGAAGGACGTTCAACTCCGCGATTTTGGTTGAGCCATGTAATCCTTTCGACCACGCGCGATCTATACGCTCATTTCGATACGTGCATCTTCGATACGTTTATAATCTCGACTATCTTTTTAAAAAGAAAAAAAAAAAAAANNTTTTTTAAAAAAAAAAAAAAAAAAAAAAAATTGAAAATAATCATCAATCTTGAAGAAAGAATAAATTACTGACGTTAAATTTCACAGCTACATTTTGAAATGGTTTTCGATCATTGACAAGAACGTCTTCATCTTTTGCTCTTTCATTATATATATAATATGTATTCATTCTATAATTCTATATATATAGTCTACAATTCGTACTATTTATAATCAAAATTATATACATAATATAAGTTATGATATATATATATATATATTAATTAATAAATTTAATTAATATATATATTTATTTATATAAATTAATTATATAAAATATTATTATTTATAATTATATTATAATATTATTATAATTATATAAAATAATATTATTTATATAAAATTAATTATTATATAATTAATATATATATATTAATTAATAAATTTAATTAATAAATTTTCCTTTTATTTTGATTGTGAATATAAATTATGAATATATATATATATATATATATATTCATAATTTATATTCACAATCAAAATAAAAGGAAAATCAGAAATATTCTAATTTCCGAGAAATCTTCTCTAATTACACGAATGCAAGATGAACCTCAGTGACGAACGTCGGTGTTACATTTGAGAATTGAGAATTGAGCATCATGTCGACGAGAGGAACGAGAGTAAAACGAAACGAGATCTCACCCTTCGCTGGATGTCAACGTCTCATGACACTGGCGCTCGTTTTGTGTTCTCCGTCATAAATTCAGCTATCGAAGACATCGAACGCCCATACGTACGCGAAATTAATCATTGATCGGTATGTACGTTCGATTGATCGTTGATTCGGGCATGCATAATTAATTAATGGGTCGCGTCGGATGCTCACAACATCCGGCGGGCAGAGATATCACTGTGCTGCACTGGAAAACTCGTTCGATCAAAATCCTTACAGATATGCGGGTAGCCAGCAATTAATCAATTCGTCGTGTTCACGATGCAAACTCGCGCGAATGACGATGGTGTTGTGGCTACCGGATGTTCGCGATCACGAGAGATCGCGTGCGTCGATGTAGTAGAAAAAAATCTAATATCTCTTGAGCGTGACAGATTTCTCTTATTTTCATTATCATTTCCCTCGTTCTTTGCCTTTTTTTGTCTTTTTGGTGAAAAAACCATCGAGTTGATGAAAGAATGGTTCTTAGAAAGTTTTTTACCACGTGTTGTAACAAAAGTAACAATGACGGAATGTCACGAAATAATCCTGCCCTGGCTTTCTCATTTTCATTTTCGTTTCTTCCCGTCAACTGGCTCTTTTGCCATTTTGTTCTTAGCCGAGTTGGAGTTGACGAGAAGAATGGCTTCTTTGAAACTCATTACTTTGTCTTGTTCGAAGTAATAACGACGAAATATAACCATATTATTATTCTTATTATTTGCTACAAACTACAAAACGCAAAGTATTTTATTTTGTTTTGCATCGTGATGTAACTCGCGAGTTCTCTTTCCGATTGTGACGAGGGAAGAGAGGTTAAATTAGTTCGCGGACCTAGCTGACTTGTCGGAAACAATCATGCGCGAAGACTTCAGATCACCTGGGTGATTTCAGGACACGGTAGCGTCGTTTCATCGAGGCGTTTTAAAGGAGCGTCGCATTCATGGAGGGCCGTTGACGACACCGACACCGGAACCAAGGGGTGAAAATAAAGCCGTCGCGTGTAAGAGAGGCAAAAAGAGAGAGAGAGAGAGAGAGAGAGAGAGGCTGAAACAGCGGCAGTGACATGGAAAAAAGACTCGTCGGAGGCGAACCGAGGCGAAAGAAGGAAATCGCCGGTGTGTGACGCGATGACGCAACCGGGACAGGTCATTCGTGCCCTCGGTAGAAGATAATGTCCGAGCGCGAAGCCAAGGGCACTTGCACAATGGCCAGAATCCACGACGAAACGAGACCGTGTTACCATCGCGTTCTCGGTAGAAAACGCCTATGAAACACGCTGCTTCCTCGACTTTATATTCCATTAAAACGACCATTTCTCTCTCTCTCTCTCTCGTTCGAGAACGTATATAAACGGAACAATCTATTGTGGGAGTGGTCTCTTTGCATCCGTGTTCTCGTAAAAACGGTATGAAAACAGGGGAAAGCCATTAAGTCGTAAAAGATCCTTGAGTTTTATGAGAAATATTGGAGCAATTCGCGGATTTGAGTAGGTTAATCTCGAGCAATTTTTTTTTTTGTTCCTCTTTTTTTTGGATAATTCTGAGATGAATTCTTAGCCATTTTAACCTCTCTGTCTCGATAATCAACACGATTTTCGTTATGAAACCGAAGAGCATTGAATCGTAAAAAGTGTTCTTACAAACAGTTTGAAATATCGATCGTATCTGATCGTTCGTGAATTTTGTATAAATTGATTGAATAATTGTCAATAATAACTGTCTTGTTCCATAGAACGTAAAAACGTGAAGAAAAATTGTAAAATAAGTGAAATTCGTTTGCAGATTCGTTTAACAACGTACGACGAGAGGTTGAAATTTTCGGAATATTGTATTTCAGAGGCTAACCAATTGAATACTGGTTGGCTAACGAGGACTTAATTATTGATGATGATTGATTGGCGCTAACGAAGAATTTTAATCAGCGAAGATGTATTCGGTATTAGTGGGGATCAAGTTGTTAATGAGCGATTGGCATCAGATAATAGGTTATTCACGACACGATTTCATTAAACAAATCACGCGTCGATTGGACGTCGATGTATCTCGGTTTTACGATTGGCAAATTTAAAAATTATCTCGAGAAATTAATTAATTTATTTATTACTCATTCATCATCATCCTCGTTCAAACGACAGTTGCAGAATAACACTAAATATGGATAATTCTATTAGAGATTGCAAAGACGAAATTAACAGTTTAATTACTTAGAATAGCTTGGAATATTTACAAAAGAATTCTAGAAATTTGAGTTCCACGTTCGCAGCGGAATGGGCTCTCTATTTCGAAAACGGAGTAAGAGGGAGCAACGAAGCGCAGAGAAGGGCGCCACCAGTCGGGTAGAGGCCGCCGGCAACAGGGCCCGTTCCGATGCAACCTCGAGGGTTTTTTTGACCCGAGGTACGGCGTGGGTGGGCCCAAAGCGGTAGGCTGGACCAGCCAGCCTCGTATCTGCGTCAGGATTCGGTTTTTGTAACGAAATCGGCCCCGGGTATTCCCGGCGGACACCGCTTCTAACTCGCTAACCCGATCCCGATCGATTTAACCACGAGCTTCTCGTTCCACTCACTTTCCCCTTCTAATCATATTTCGCGCGTTACGGCCGTTAACATTGAATGAACATTGATAAAAATGTGAGATGCTTAGTATTCCCTCTTCTAACGTAAATCAAATCTTTCGGAGTTCGTTTAAAGAATTTTAATCCAGTCCGATTTTGATTATTTCGCGACATGGATTTTATAAAAAATTAAGTCCAATTATTTTTCATATTGTGAAACTTGCAAAATGTGAGTCGCTCGATGTTGACAGAACACAGAAGTACGAGTACATTAAAGAATAAAACGGTTGAATTTGTCTCATCTTGAACTAAAAATTCAAACAATTTCAAAATTTCAAACAATAATGACCAGAGAACTTGCAACACCCTCTCTTTCACGATTCTTTCCCCCCAGCCTCCACTGGTAATCAATCTTTAACCAGCGTGATCGAATCAGGCCGAACGTCAAATAGAAAAAAAAAAAGAGAGAGAGAGAAAAATTCGCCTCGTTCGGAGCAGTACAATTTCATGTTCCCCTTCAACATTCCGCACCCAACGAAACGGGAAGTAATCGGAACGCGTGGACGCGTTTCAACACACCGCTTCATGAACGTAGGCTACATGCATCGGAAAACACCGAGGAAGAGAATTCAGCTTCAGTGGCAATTCGACGAAATCGATATTCGAGACGGATTTAGTTTGAAACCTAGACTAGAAAAATCGAATATTGTAGAATATATTAATTACGTTTCGCAGAAGTAACTGAAATGTGAATTATTTTCAAACGAGGTTTTAAATATTTTACCAATCAACATTCGGTTAAAATTTTAAAATGTTATTGATGTTAAACAGAATATTACACTGTGAGATTCGAAACAGACTTCTTCGCGCAAGAAATATCACAAAATTATTATACAAAATTATAAAAAAAATAATTATTCATACTGTATACTTGTACAAAATTTTTCCACTCTGCGACACGTTCTTCGAATTTTACTTTCATTCGGTCGAGAATTCGACGAGGGAACGCGAGAGAGCACCGCGTTTCCGCCCCGCGGTATTAATTTGCGATTCAATTATCCACGGCGGAGTATTCGAAACAATATTTAGCCACAACTATATGGCGGAGTATATATATTTTCTGAACGCTGCGTAAGACATCTCGTTTAACACCCGTGGCCTCGAGCCCTGACATGGTAATTGCGTCACGGCGAGTTCGTAATTGCTTGCCTTTGATTCGCCGGCGTGAAAACGTCGATTTCCGCGATCGACTAACAAACGAACGCCCGTGTCTTTCGCGGTCCGAAACGTCGCGCGATTTCGCTTAACGAGCGGTCGTCTCATTAAAGTAACGTCGTTTTACGTTGCCACGTTATGACATAGTTACGTCTGGCGGGTTTCGGCGATATCATGGACGAGAGTTCGAGTTAGAACGNTTTTTTTTTTTTTTTTTATAAATTTATTGGAAAAGAATCGATTCGAACGTGCAGACTTCTGTGACTTTCATTGGAATTTCACTTCTATTAAAGATAAGAATTAAAGAGACACATAATTTTGCATAAGTGGAGGAACTGCACAAGCCGCAAGCTACGAATTTGACAAAAGAACGGATGAAATGATATTACCGTGTAAAAATTATTTCCCATTTTTTTTTAATTATTATTTAAAAACGTTACTTTTCGAATAATTTTATATTGATCAATTAGCGCATAATTAGTTATTAATTAGGAATTTAATTGTTTAATAGCGATTAAAGTTGCATGACGTTCAAGCGAAATTGTTACCCTCCGAAAGCAGTTTCAAATTCAAGAGCTGTGGAAACATAATGATCTAAACTTTTAATTCTATTCGCACGGTGCATCAGTTACTGATTAATCAACTAACGAGCTGAGAACACTCCATAGTTTTCTTAATTGGAAGTAAATTCCAATTAAATGCAATTATAGCCTAACAGTATTAAGAGATCATTTTATTCTCCATTAGGATTCATATTAACTAACCATTTGTTATTCCACAAAACTAAGGATCATTTTTATCTTCACTTCCATGCGATTAACTCTTTCAACAAATAAGGCAAAATAAACCAAGTTCGATTAATTAACAAAAAGAATTGACTTCGACGCGATATATAAAAACTACTTTGGACTGACAAATTGACTGGCAAATTAACCCAACAAATATCCAACAAACGTTCACTATTCGTTTCAATCGGACGATAACGAACGCAACGAGGCTGAAAAGCAGCCAAACTATCAGGTAGATTCGTCAGAGTCTACTTTAATCCACCGTCGATCCTGACCACGATCCACATTTGCGTTTGGTTATCCGCTCAACTAACCACCGGACCAATTAGCCACTGCACCAAACAAAACAAAACAAAACGTCCAAGAGTCGGAATTTACTTCGTCGAAATATTCGACGGGGATGGTTAAGCCTTCAGGCGATATCGCGACGCCAACGCAAACGTGTTTCGCGGGTTAATTAAAACACCGTTTGCTATTTATATAAGCGGATGCGTGACGCGCGAGCATTGAATCAACATAGGTGTCGACCGGTTATACAATCGGTCGCGTAACAAGCCAAGCAATTACGAAGCTTTCAAGTCACCGCGAATTATGCTTGTCTCTCTATCGTTCCGTGTGAATCGTTCCGCGCGGTTGATGGAACCGGCCCGTTTCTCCCCCGGGTTTATCGATTGTTCAGCCTGGAACGGGAGCAACAACGATCCTCCGACACGCGACGCCAGCGTTCGTTCTTTCGTTGCCTCGATATCGGCACTGAAGAGACGTTTTGTAACGCGACCACGCTGTCGCTCGAAGGTTTAGAGCATGTTGAAATGAATTTGAAAAGGAATTTGTAAAAGAATTTTCTAATTTTCTCAAGTTGACATATAGATGTTTCACTTACTTACGATGTTGATATTTCATTACTTACATCTGCAATATTCTCCAGACAAATTTTCATCTATGTGAAAAGGAAAGTAGGCGCCAAATTTTTGAGAAAACGGCGGAAAAGGAGTTTAAATAAGTGTTGACACACATTCTGCATGTTTATTGTCAGTGTTATTCGTGAAATGTGCGCTTGGTGAATTTAGATATCTATAATGATCTCTGCTTGTTCCATTGGCTTCTGGTTAAATTACATGGTTTTGGTAATTCGTGCAATGCATTTATTAGGTTGTGAGCGTTCAATGGGATATTGATTAGAAATCTCTGTTTACAATATAATCCTGCATTGTTTGAGCAATGCTGTTTCGAAACGCCAAATGTTAAAACTCTTCGCTACATGTTTGGCCAATATTTGGTGGGTCGAAACGTTACACGGACCAATCTCACGTTTATTTACAATAAAATTCTTCTCTACATGTTCCTCAGAAAATGTAACTCAAAAAATCAGTTTAACTCATAACCCAGATTGTTACATGGACCAACTTCCACGAACAGTTACATCTACTGTTAAGAATTGAGAGATAGATAACTGCATGAGTTCGACCATATTTAAAACTAACTGTCCCTCATATTTATCATGATGTAGCCAAACAACGTCTAAACTAACTTCCTCGGAAAAGAGATCTCTCTCGACGGTACTCGTAGAATTCAATACTCATATAATTAGAATCGAGTAGTTAACTTAGAGGCAGTTCTTCCGTAAATTGCATCTTTTCAACCTTCAGCTACACATCATCCATTCATTTCTAACAATTTATCAAACGTTTCAAATTCCTCTCATTCAACCTGCAGCTTGAAAGTAACTTTGCCCAAGTTCAACCACGTAATTCTCGTTGATCGCCGTCTATAAAACTAATTCCCTCGAAATCAACCTCAAAGGAGCGATGTCTCATGAAATTCCTCCAATCCAGGTGTGTCTTAAGAATCGCGCGCCGCGTGCAGCCAGCTGTAACGGGACGAGCGCGCCACTGATCGGTCTCTCGATCCAATCGGTCGCCGCGGTTCTTCTCGATCGGCACGGGACTTTCACTCGGCGTGCGTCGATCGGCCGCCGAACGAGCGGACGAAGCGGAAGGTAGAAGAGACGCGAGGTGAAACGCCGTCTCCTGCGTTCCCTCTTCGTCTCCTGCGATCCCTCCGGAGTTGACTGACCTCGATAACGAAAGACGGAGGAGGTAGGCCGCGATCCGAAGGAAGGAAGCAGCGAACCAACGACGACAACGACGACAACGACGACTACTACCACGGCCACGACAACGACGACGACGACGACGACGAGCGCGACGAGGAGTGGCCGAGAAGAAGAAGAGCAAATTGGTGCTCCTGGTAGCAGGGTCCCATGAGCACCATGGAGGAGAAATTGCGCGGCGTGACGAAGCGCGCCAGCAGACACGGACCACGTGGAACGGGGCCAGTCGTTTCTGATTGGTCTGCTAGCTCTGGGTCCGCTGGTGGTGGTAGGGGCCCAGCCCCAGCTACTCCCTCTACCTCGCAAGCTGGCAGTTCCACGTTCAACAGGGCCCAAGAGACGACCGGTGTGACCAAGCGGCAGTCCTCGCGCGGCAGCATCGACTCCACTGACCAACAGGCCCCACCCGAACACGGCGAGCTCCTTTTCAAGGTCCTGCCCTCTCTCCTGATACTCCACTAACTGATCCTGCTTGTCGAGAATGAGAATCGCGGGAACACACGCGGGCCTTTTCAGGCCTGGTTCAAATTGGTCATGGACGCTTCGGGCTATGGTTACAGCAGCGCTCTAAAGATTTTTACAACAGTTTGTTTCAACTTCTGTGGATATATGAAAGTATTGCCAAACGATGTGAAATTTAATATACTCGAATACAATGAAGATTGAAATTTCGGAGCACGTTAGAGTTTCGACAGAGACAACGACTTGAATTTTGTTTTTCATTTTTCAGAAAGGTGATTGATTAGAACTATAAAACTTATATACGATGTTCTTAGTTGTCAGGAAACATTCGTTTCAAAGAGCAGTATTTGTAATTGCCTGAACATACATCCACCGTAACCATAACCTTAAGCATGACTGAAGAGTAAGAGAGCCTTCAAACGCATCGACGATCAACGAAAAGGTCAAAAATAAAAAAAATTCTAATCAAAATTAAGCATTTCGAACTTTGATTTTCAGTAACTTCGTTCTCCAAGAAGGCAATCTGCGAATTTGGATTTTCCAATTTTAGTTTGCCATTTACGGGGAAACTTTACTTCAGAGTTAACTGATCAGCAAACACGTTCTAAAATTCATGGCAAACCAACTCTCGTATCAATACTGGTTCGAAGAAACTGCTAATTTTATTTCACTTCTTTTCGTCTGACCTTTTACAATCTAATCGAGATGAAATAGTTCACGTTTCCCCCGTGAATTTACGATTGACTAGATCATTCGCGATTGCTAATCATTATTAATCACTGGAATATTCAGAATACTTTCCCGTCAGCTACTACTTTTAATCTATCAACTGAAACTTCTTGTTACGCGTTTCTTCGTTTACTGATTTTTCCACGAATAAGATAGTTGCGTGAATGCGTTTGGATATAGTAGAAATTTATTAGAATTAATGACTGAAACTTTTTATTTTTTTGGTGCATTTCATTTCGTCGTAAAGATATTGAATGAGAACTTGTACAGGAACTAAGTTTCTTTTTATTAGAGAGTGCAATGATGAACGTATAAATAGTAAAAATTCTTACTCGTAAATTTCAATATATCTTTAACGAATGAATTTTCGTGTGATTCTAGGATTTAAAAATTAAACTTTTGAAGACACTAGAAATGTACACAGAATCCAACTATTAATTTCTAATTTAATTTAGATGAACGTACTTAAATTAAATTAAATAAAGATTTAATCACAGATTAAATTCTCAAGCAAAATCATTGATTGGTATCACTGAACATTGAAAGCTGCAATGAGTTGCTTAATTTTGAAATTTTTGACTTGATAAATTACTACAATTTCGTTTACAGTTCAACGATACTATCTGATGTAAGGAATTTCTCTATTTAAACGCTTACCGATCAATAATATAAAAATTAATTTTACGAATGACGGATCTTGCTCGAGAAGAACTAAGACGCATAATTTCATAATTTCGTGCCTATTTGCGTGATTTCATCAACATATTCATAGAATATTTTCACACGATCGTAGGTGATGCTACTTGGCGATAGTGGCGTCGGGAAAACCTGCCTTCTGACACGATTCAGAGACGGCAGATTTCTATCTGGCAACTATATAACCACCGTCGGCATTGATTTTAGGGTGAGATATTCTGAATTCTCTTTGGAAATGCCACAGACTAAAAAATGAAAACTTCATTTAACGAGAATGCGAATGAAACAATTCTACTTTTTACAGAGAAGAACCAAGTCGCTGTTGTGAAATTAATAATACAGACAAGAGGATCGTTCGCCGAGTGAAATTTACAAATTTACAAATGTTTCAGAATAAGGTGGTCGTCGTCGACGATACGTCAATCAAGCTTCAAATATGGGACACAGCCGGACAAGAGAGATTTCGAAGCGTCACGCACGCTTATTACAGAGACGCCCATGGTAATTACAATCTTAGATTAGATTCCTGCAACCAAGTTGACGAAACCATTGATCATTTGTCACGTCACGAAGGTAAAACTGGTTTTCAAGTTGTCTCGTTGGACAATGAAATTTTTAGGGCAAATGTGATACACCTATTATTCAAATTTTTAGGAACAATTTTATTGCACGTTATCCGCGCCTAATTATTGTTTTGTAATTTTCTATTTGTTCCGTTCGTTGAATACTTTTAAAATATTAATGTCATAAGTGAAATATTTATATTCACTTACGAGAGTCGTTATTTTTATGAAACTTTCAAACGTACGACATGTGTAGAAATATCTTTGTATTTAACTTCTTACAAACGCATAAACAACCATAAATGAGCACGAATTTTTTTAGCCTTTATGCCGCTTTTAATTGCCACAGACAGGAAAAGGGAGGGAAAAAAACGATCACTTAAATTAAAAGACACGGTTAAAATAATTCGTGGCGAACAAGTTTTCGTTTCGTGCGTGCAATCAACCTTCCATTTACAAACAGCGTCGTATCTACTAATCACGAGACAAGGAGATAGCATAATTGCTAGTTGGACAGACTTATCTCAGAGGCAGGAATAAGGGGACAATAACTGACAATTCATTGTAAGGCATAAATTAGCAGTTCTCTCTGCTGTGTTTGTGATTTCATTAGAATAATAATGCTCGTCGAGTGTCTCTACTGAAACTTCAATCTCACAATCAGCTATACACGGCGAGACCAATTTTAACCATATACGTATCAATTGAAATCTAATAATATCTTTCTGTAATTCACTGCAGCTTCGTAAAAATTAATCCTGGTTTACTTTACGAATTCTACGAATAAATTTATCTAAAAATAGTAAACTTGTTTCTATCCGCGAATTATCGTTGATTATCAAGTTTTTGCTATTCCAAGGAAGCTATTTATACTAGCAAAAGTTGCGCTATACCAGGAAAATGATAAAAAGAACGTGTTCCAGATAATCAAAATGTTTACGAAGTCTTTCACGTAACCGGCTAGATAGAAGAGTAAAAAATTGAGAGAACTCTGTACCGACTGAATATTATATTACATCATATACATAATAACACAATTGCATTTCTTCACGAGATAAAAGTCTATCTTTGATTTCTCTGCAGTATATTTCTGTTTCTGCAAGCTTGGTTTTGAAATTTTATTTTAATGAAAAAAAGGGGGGATTATTTCAGTTGTTAGATAAAAAAGTAAATGAATAATATCTGGGAGTTCATTTTAATTTCTCGAGTATTAATTTAACTTTTAAGATACTGAAAGGATGATTTTCTAAACCACTATGCCAAAAAAAAAGAAAAAAAATCATTCTACACTCATTAGTAATATTTTAAAAGGTAAATAATCTCCTTATCGATCGAATAGTAATAAAATGAACTTCGACGGACGTATTTTCGAGGGATAATTTTCTCTGGGGGTGCCAGTGGTGTTAAAGCAGCTCGACTCGAAACTCAACGAGCAGAGCGTCAATTTTCGAGAGCTACTTAAGCGAATTCATAAGTAAAGAGGCGAGGAAGGAAACGCGGTGTCCGTCGTAAGGGGTTGGCCATTGTTTGCGCGTAGAAACCCTCTTCCAACGGAGATCCCACAATGGTCGGACGTTTCAAAGGCATGGATAACAATTACGTCGCGGAGACACTTTGACAATAGTGTCAGATATTAGTCGAACGACCGAGCTTGCCTCCGCCTGAGCTTTAGCCTGCCGTGTTGCACTCGTCGAAGGGAAAACAAGCCTTCGAATGGAAAAACACTTTCAGTTCGTTCGTTGCGTTGCGGTGAAACTGAATTCACGGAAATTCAAAGTGGAACGAGCACGAATGCTGACGTATTGAATCTAGATGAATTTCTAGAGGGGAACAACCAAGTAAAAGTAAAATTTAATTCTAAGAAAAGTACTGAGAAAGTGAAATGTATCTTCTCGTGCGTTCCACGAAGAACATTGATGCTTCATTAACTCTATAACGAGACAGTACTGTTATGAGAAATTCGGAAAATATATGAGTCACGAAAGTATTCGAGCGTTTGTCATAGAAGAAATTAATGAAAAACGATCAATATGACCGTAACATTGAGTCTAGCATCGATAAAATATTAAAATGTTCTGCATGTAAAATAATTCCTACAAGTTCGAATACTTTCGCGAGAAATTATACGTACAACGAGAAATTTCTGGCGAAATGATATTTTCCCAGAGTGGAACAAAAGTATTGTTCCACACTTCATTCAAGTTGCGTCACAATTTGCCTACAAATTTCACGCGACAGCGTTTCTTCAAAGAACAAAGCCGCGTGTAAATTTCACAAGCCAATGAAACGAGCTGCCAGATTTTACGGACATTGCAATAACAGGGACAACGTCACGTAGAAACTTTTGTTTCCGCTTTGTGTCAATCAACTATTGGGATGACGGCCTATTGCAGAACGATCGTCATTGGTTTCAGCTCTTTTGTTGCTGTACGACGTGACGAACAAGACGAGTTACGACAACATCAGAGCGTGGCTAAGCGAAATCCGGGAACACGCGAACGAGGACGTGGTCATCATGCTGTTGGGTGAGTCTTCGATTGATTGAAGATCACAGGATAAAGATGTGATAAATCGGATTTTAATGAGTAGACAGTTCTAAAATTCAATACTATGTGAGCATATTTTTCTTCTTTTCCTGAACGAGCTGAATTTTTTATATCTATTTTTCTACACGATATTGCGATGTGATACGAATTTTGTTATTCAAAGCGTCGTCGAAGGTTTAAGAGAAAGACAAGAGTGGCATTCTTGGTTCTAGCAAGAATGGAATGACAGTCGAATAAATTGTTAATCGAGAATCCAACTGGATGATTGATTTGTCATCTTTTCAGAGATTTCTTTCAGGAAAGATGTAAAGAAATAAAGAACATATATTTTCACCAATTTTTATCAAATCTAAACTGTTCTCTTCTTTTGAATGTTTTCAATTTTAAGTATCAAAACATTCTATTAGAACTTATATAATTGTTACACTTTAACTAAGAATTAAATAGTGATTTAATGATTTAGTTGATGCTCCTTTTGAAATTGAAAATTGAAAAACACACAAATGCAAATTCCTGTTGAGATAATAAAAATATAAAATCGTACAAAGATTCGCAGTCTATTTATTACAAAAAACATTTCTAACTATCGATAATTGCAACTTAATTGATTTGTTTTTAAGAGAGTGACTCGCGAGAGATCATTAATTGCGTTCTTGATCTTTTTTTAAAATGCAATAAAATAAAACCAGATGGCATATCTGACAGCCAGATCAGAACTTGTCCACTCGGTATCAAATGATACCAATCGATATCGTAAATACACTTTATCTTTAAGCAAGATCTAGATAAGTTAGCGTATCCAGATCAACTCGTTAATTCCATTCTATTAGACCAGTCCGTGTCAAACGAATATCTCAATTTATTGTCAATTTATTTACATACAATCTGTTCACTACGCCTAACAGATTGAAATTAATATTTTTAGGCAACAAGTCTGACTGTGGAACGGAACGAGTAGTAAAAAGAGAAGACGGCGAACGATTAGCGCAAGAATACAAAGTCCCGTTTATGGAAACCTCAGCTAAAACCGGCCTGAACGTTGAATTGGCCTTCTTGGCCGTTGCTAGGTATTTTCATCGATCATCATTCTTGACTATAATAAAGAAAAACAAGGAAAACAGATGCATGCAATTAGATGAAACTCTAAGACGGTGTAGTTAGCTGTAATGGCTAATATATACACTGGCGATATTGTGTTATTCAGATGCTTTACGTTTTTAATGATAATAACCTGATTGGAAAGTTTTAGATATTCCCATGAGCACATTGAAAATTTTTAACACTAAGGCTATCGATAATTATGAATATTTGACTATCGAAAGTGCAAAACTTGTATCAAAGGAATTAAGGTGCAGGGAATAGGAAAAAATTTTATGATACAATGAATTATACAAGTTTTTCATGAAAAGTGCATAAAGTTGTAAAATTTAAAAAATTTCTTCGTAGAATTACGAATTACGATCGAAAATCAAAAGTATTGATTGGTAGTTTTTGGGTACATAGATACATTCGAACCTGCAAGTTTGAATTCTTTGTACGTAATTTAAGGAATGCAAATGATACTTTTAAATATTATCGGATTTTATGTATAGATTCTAACATTTTAGTATTTAATCAGAAGCCTGCAAGCTAAGTTAGAGTCTACGAAAGCTCTATCCTCCTCCTTTATCAGAGCTCTTGACCAAAAGAAAGCCAATTGATTTTATGGATAATCCTGCAAAGTGAAACTTTTGAGTGAGAAACTATCCAATGCCATTACTGGAAGCACGAAGTTGCGAAAATGGAAGTCGAGTGATCACCCGTTTGCATTAGGCATTAACGATAAGATAAGATAGAATAATTTCGTGTAATTTTAGGGACTTGAAGGCGAGGAAAAGCAACGACCCGGACGACACGAAATTCAACGTGCAGGACTACGTTCGTCAGCAATCGCAACGAAACTCCTGCTTCAATTCCAACTGCCTGACAACTTGAATTGCGCGATAATTCTGCGCACATACTTCCCTGCGATAGATGGAGAAGAATGGTGGAACATGGACCGGAACTGGTTGGCCATAAATATGGCGCGAAATTATCATGGGCGTTCAAGAATTCGTTCCCCCTGTGATTCAGAATCGATAATCATCGAAACGTTACCTCGTTGCAGATATCTAAAAACAAAAGACGCGAATTTTCGTAGCTTTGCGCAGCTCGTTCGCGCGACGAGTTTGTCAAACGAGATCGGAACGAGATCGAAAGAAACGTACCAACCGAAGAATTGAAGAAAATGTAATTTTTCATTTTTCACTAGAAATAAAAAAAAAAAAAGAAAAAAAGAAACATTTGTAGAAAACGTTTGAGTCGAAGTGACGTTTCTGTTCCACCGGAAGAGTACCTTTGTCGAGGCGTAAACGAGAATTACATAGACGAATAGGAAGTTGATATTTTTTGAAAGAAATCGAGTAGAAAACTCTTGTTGACGATACGTGTATAGAAATTTATTTATCGATGGTTAATCCTGTACTGTACATTAATGTGAATAGCTGACGCGGAACAGAGATCCGCGAGATACATATACATATATATATAGATTTAGAGAATCTCTCGATGGTTCTAATTTGCACACTGTTACTATTCGATCGTTACGAAAACAGAAAGAGAAAGGAAAATGGAGAAAATCTTTAAAAAGAAATTGTACTTGAAAATTTGACATCGAGATGAAAGCTCATCATGTACCAAGTAGATTCGCAGTCCTAGAATGACCAATGTGTAGAAGAGCTTTCCGAAATATACCATAGCTGCCATGTATACAAATACAAATTCATCAAAAAAAGAAAAAAAAAAAAAAAAAAA